>RJWH01005810.1:0-67938 GCA_004363575.1 Solenodon paradoxus | reverse complement strand
CCTCCTCCTGCTCCTGCTCCTCCTGCTCCTTCTCCTCCTCCTCCTGGCATAAGATTTATTTTTTCTTTCAAGTCGCTATCCCCAGGGTCACTGGGCACTGGGGACACTGGAAGCTCAGGACAGGGCCTGTTTTGATGCTGCCACCAGCTTCATGGAGACACCCGAGGAACAGCGTCTCCCAGGTGACCCCGGGTGACCCTGGGTGACCCCGGGTGATCGCGGAGCTCCGCACGGCACAGGGACACGCCCGCGCACCCGGGAAAGAGCTCAGGCCCACCGAGACCCCCTCTCTGTCCTTCTCATGTCTTGCCAATTTCAGGGACAAGGACGGGAGCCAGGGTCAGAAGCTCAATTTGCAGAAGTGACAACTTGTCACTTGCAAATCTATCCACTCCGAAGCCACTTCATAATGATAAGTGCGCGCGCGCTGGGGAGCAGGGAGGTGCGGGCCTCTCCGGGCACCTCTGTCCAGCGTGCTGCGGGAGCCCGGTTCTCTACGGCCCAAGGTGCCAGCTTCCGTCCGAAGGGCCCTCGTGGACCTGCCGCCTGTTAGGGGGTTGGAGGGAAGACGGGGCTCCCGGGGGCCCCTCCAAGGCGGATTCCAGGACGCGCGCTGGTCGCTTCTTGGGGCTTTAAGGTTCTGCTGTGAGGTGCGCGCTCGGCAGAGAGGAAACAGAATGTGAGTGCAGCCAACGTGACAGCGCCGGCTGAAGACCCAGTTGTGAACATGTGTGGCAATTAAAAATAATTGGGAAGCAGCTTTCGCTCCGCTCTTCCAAGCATGCCAGCTACCCCGTAATGATGTTTCATTACAGATGCTGGAAGCTGGTTGCTCCGTATGGCGGTGGCAATTAGGAAGGATCAGACGAGGGAAGAAAGAGCAACATTAAAAATACCCCGGCCCCAGATTAGCATGGCATTTAACGGCCACTTCATTAACTAATTGATTTCTTATTAGTTCCGGGGAGAAGCCGGCTCCTGGGCTCGGCGCGCGTAATTAGCAGCATTTACACAATTAGCTGGGTGCTCATTTTGGCGGCGGAAGGTTCTTGGAATCGACCTCGGCAGGGTGGCTTGGGGCCATTCCACTCACTTGATTTTATTTTTCTTGCTAATATTGGCTTAACCTTCAAATCAAAACTTGGCTCCCCCAGGGCCTCCCCATATTTAATCACCAAGTTAAACGCAGAGAGAGGCGCCGAGGCTTCCAGGCAGAGCGGGGCGGGAGCCCCGTTTTCACATACCTGGCTAGGGGCTTCCACCCTCCCTGTCCCCCACCCCCCGATGGACGCAGCCTGTTGGCCCCGGGCGCGCCTCCCGACCCGGCACGCGCGCTTGGCGGTGACCCCACCGCCGACCACTCAGCGCCTCCTGAGGAGCATCTGCGGGATGGCCGGCTGCCGTCTGCAGTCTGGGTGCCCTGTCCCTTCCCACAGCTCAGGGGCAGCACCCTCGCCACGGAGAAGCTGTGAGGAATGAGGGCGTGATTAACACGGGGTAGGCGTTCCCAATCCTGCACCAGACTGTTGATTGCAAGACATGGTTTCCCTGTCACAGAGGAGCCAGCCTTCTCGCACAAACCCACCCGAGAGTGTCTGGTAGATAAAAGGAATATGGGTGAGAGAAATCCCAAAGGGTTTAGGTTACTTTTCACGGGGGACAGTCAATCAAAGATGAAAGCAAAGGAGAGAGAAGGTTCAGGGTTGGCCACAGTTTCTTGGTGACAGGACAGACCTGGGTGACGAGGTGACACTGACTACCTGTGAGATTAGTAGACATTGAAAAGTATCCCTTTTCTCATCTGGGAAAGAAGGACGAGGTTGCCTTTGGGGGCTTTTTATAAACTCTACTTCATATTGTGACATCACTCACATTTACCTTAAACAGAGGCACCCTAAACCTAAACCTAACCCTAACCCAAGCTCTAACCCTAACCCCAAACTCTAACCCTAAATCCTAAATCCTAAACCCAAACCCAAAGTCTAACCCTAACCTTAACCCTAACCCTAGAACTAAACCCTAAAACCCTAACCCTAACCCTAGACCTAAATCCTAAACCTAAACCCTAGAACCCTAACCCTAGACCTAAACCCTAAAACCCTAACCCTAACCCTAAACCTAAATCCTAAACCTAAACCCTAAAACCCTAACCCTGAAACCTAACCCTAACCCTAACCAGGATATTAGGCAATATCATGGAGAATCATTTACTAATACTCATGGAAACACTCAATTTGCAGACACATGGACAATTAAAATGTAAGCACTTACCCAAGACGCAAGATCCTGTCAACTTAGTGACAGGTGTTATTTCCATTGTTGGGGAAACAAAGGCAAAAAGAAACAAGAAGAATGAGTGAATTCACTCCCCACATAGGTATGAAGCAGAATATTCATGTCCAACAATGTTCAACACTACTTCCCCCTACTGCCTCTCTGGGCGGAGTACTTTTTTCCTTCATTCTGTTGATTTAAAAAAAAAATCTTGACATGCATTTGCATCCAAGGGCTGACTCACCTGAGGTTGAATTAACAAGAATCAATCACTAGCCTTTTATGTCTGTGAGTGAAGGGACTATTTGTTATGAGTCAGGAGGTGACGGTAAAAACTAGTTTGGTAAGATCCAGGCCAGGCGCTGGGTCAGATGTGAAAACATTTCACTCTGATTCCACCTTCATGGCATCACTAAGTAGCCAAGATCATTCAATGAATAAGATGGAGTTGCATGAAATTTCCAACATGTTAAGCTGTGAAAAGACCCATTTCATGTCATTCTACATCCTTTGAAAGAAACAGACTAATAGAAAAGAGTCCTCCTCTCCCACCAGGTAGGAAACAATTAAGATCTTCAGGATGCATATCATTGACGTAATGATAGAATGAGAGAATTTAAAGATTGAACCAACTCAGCCAGGGGTATGGTCCACTGTGTATTTATTTTAGGCATCATGAAATACCTGTAGGGAGGCCAGCAGTCCTACCCAAGTCGGAGTACCAGACATCAGCAAAAGCAGAGCTAGCCTAGAACCCTACAATAGATTTTCTACCACATATCTCAACTAAACCACAAAAGAGGACCAGCTAGGGATATACAGGATCAATACAATGAATAAAAAGTTAATTCACTGCCCTTGGCTCCAATTCAGGGTCGTAAAATTTTGCTGATTTTTGTATCTATGAATAACGGC
Organism: Solenodon paradoxus; assembly: GCA_004363575.1. Classification (NCBI taxonomy): domain Eukaryota; kingdom Metazoa; phylum Chordata; class Mammalia; order Eulipotyphla; family Solenodontidae; genus Solenodon; species Solenodon paradoxus. Next base: position 64,749 of record RJWH01005810.1, on the reverse strand, counting down.
AGTCTACATGTGGGGACAGCAGATATGACAGAACTTTGTAAAAATATGCTGACTTTCAATGCACCTCAGATTAAATACCTCCAACATATTGATGCATTGAATTTTATTACTGGACAGGTCATGATTATTCTACTGTATTTTTCGTTGTAAAAATCGCTTTGAACTGCTGAAATGTTGCTTTCTTCACTCCTCCTCCCTTCTGCCCTAAAATCCCTCCATGCTTCATGCAGAGTCTTTTTCAGCCGACGTGAAGATAAATTTCAGCCCCAATGCTGAATTGATGAGATCCTAATGAATGAGGTATTATTGAAGACACACATTGCTCCTGATATAATTTGAATGTCATCATCATCAATTATCTTGCGAGTCCAATAGGCCAACCACGGCAGAGTTTAATTTAGTTCCATCAGACCAAACAAAAGCAACACACACACACACACACACACACACACTCAAGAAAATTCATTTACAGAGCAGAAATAAAATCTTCTAAACATGCATCTTGAGCCATTGAGTCCTTGTGTCCCCAGGATCACATCTGTTTTGTAAAGAGAATAAAATGAATTTGGAGTTGCTTTTGACTCACCCACTCCAGGGTCAAAAGCAGCCAAAGTCTGCCTTCATACATCCCTTCTCAAAGGAAAACAGGGAGTTTGCCCTAAAAGAATGGCAAGATCTCGCTCAATGAGCCGTTTTTTTTTTTGTTTTGTTTTTTTTTTCACAGACATACTCAAGGAATAAGAAGCCAGCAGTGACCCATTAATGGTTTTCTTTGGACTTTGGGGGATGGATTGCAAACCAGCAGAGATCCAGAAGGTAGACTGTGGAAACAAGACATTGCATGAACTTGTAGGAAAAAGACTTACATCGAAAGCTTGGAAAAAGTGCCTATTCCTAATTACCATGGAGGTCCATCCATCCATCATCAATCTACCCACCTGTCATGGAGAAAAAGGAATTCTCCCTCTCTACGTCTGAGTGCTTGACTGAGACCCTGTAGTAAAATTCAAATTCGACAAAGAAAAGCAAACATTGCTTTAGGAACTTGCATACTTTGGATGTACATGGACAAGACTCATGGAAAAGTGGGTAACTCAGAGGGTGACCTGAGAACTTTGGCTTATAGAGCAAGTTTAGCAAAGAACAACCAATATGTGGAGAAATGGAGAATGAAGGCAGTTTTAGGGTTGGTTGCAAGGTCAGGGAATGGCTGAAAGACAAAAGCTAATTAGTAAAGTGTGTTATGTAGATGTCTTTGCTGCTATTTCAAGGTCGATAGGCTGTGAAGTGTCTTTGGAAATTGACTTTGTCCTTTCTGGTAGAGAAGGAGGGAGGGAGGCCTTGAAGATGTATGTCCTGCTTTCAGGCAAATAGTGGGGTGCCGGAAACTTGTATCTGTCTCTTCTCAATGCTTTAGCTAAAAATAATTCCTTTATCAGAGTGGAATATTTCGGAGTCATCAATTCTTATATTCACATTTACCCATTCATAATCCATTATTCATTCATCATCCATCCATTTATCCATCATTCATCATTCATCCATCATCCATCCCTTATCCGTCCATTCAGCACCCATCTTCCATCTATCATCATTCTATCATTCATTCATCATCCACTCACACATCCATCATCTATACAACCTTCCTTCCATCCTTCATTCATTCATTCATCCATCCATCATCCATCCATCATCTATGATCCATCCATCATCAATCCATTCACCACCCATCATCTATCCATCAATTTATCATCCATCATCCATCCATCCTCCATCTATCCATCCTCCAAACATCCACCCATCCATCATCACCCATCATCATCCATCATCATCCATCCTCCATCCATCATCCAGCCATCCTCCATCATCCAGCCATCATCATCCATCATCATCCATCATCATCCATCCTATATCCTCTATCCATCATCCATCAACCATCCTCCATTCATCATCCATCCTCCATCCACCATCTATCAATCATCCCTTCATTGATCCATCATCCACAATCCATCCGGCCTTCCTACAATCCTTCATCCATTTTTCCACATATTCATTCACAGCAAGGGTCTCACGCTCTCCGTGCAAGGCCCCTCTGTAAGTGTCCCAGCAGGACCCACTCGTCTTCCAGAAGGACTGTGGTATGAGGGCCCTCCTGAAGATATCCTCCTGCCCTTCCTTGTCTTTGAAACCAGTCCAAATTCACTCTTCTGCAAACATTGCATTTGATTCTGGCACTGGGGGATCACACACATCCCCCAACAGCCCTGCTCAAAGACCCAAACTGGACTCCAAGTCCTGCTAATACAAAATGGCACCCTTGACGTTCACCAAGATTTAGCCTCGAACATCTCTCATTTTACAAAGACAAAATAACCCTCTACCATTGTTGGCTCCCACCAACCAAGCGTTTCCACAGCCTCAGCCATGGTTTATTCAACCAAAGGCAGAAAATGCCTGAGAAAATCACTTTTCCATAGTGGGGTGGGTGCACCCTTGGGCGACCCCAGTGGAGCTAACTGTATAGGTCTGATGTCACCTCAGAGGAGGGAAATGCCTGTCGGTCAGCTTCCGTGAGTATGCCGGGCCACTCCTCGAGCACCCCTGATTCCAGCAAGGTAGACTCGACAGCACAGAAGCTTGTTCCAGGACCCCCTGGCCCTGGCATGACATTTTGGTGATGGTGGCCGTGTCTCGGTCACATGCTTGACATCCTGGGCGTGTGGCGGAATCAGGCACGTTAAGTTCTACATGTGGATCTGAGATCGGGTGGGAGATCCGAGGCCGTCCAGTCAAGGAAGGTGGGCCTGACGGGACCGGTCATCAGCCTCCAGACGTCGTGACACTCAGGAGCAAGGCAGTCCTTGCTACCTTAGGAGATGGAGCGGGCAGCTCCTCCGACCCAGGATCCAACGTCGGACCCAAGTTATTTCCTTCTCTTCTCCTTTATCCACCGGCCCCGCTCGCCACAAGCCGAGGCCTAACTGGGCCAGGTCAGAACGTGCTCCAGACCTACGAAGGCACCGTCCAGGAGGAGGAGAGTGATTCCGGACAGACCTCACAAAAAGTGTGGCACCAAACACACATCCAGCAAAATGACAGAAGGAAAAGGACAGGAATCTGAGCAGAAGTGCCAAACTTTTGAGAGACGTGTCTCAGTACTATGGATATGCGGACATCAGGCGCCCAGAGAACTGGGCTACTCAGCCCTGACGGGAGCTCAACAGAGCTGGCGGGTGTCATCTGCTGGGACTCTTGTCCGGTGCTATTTCACAATGTGTCAGGAGACTCGGCACTGAAGGCAGGCAGACAGTTCGATCGCCTTCCTCCTTGTCAGAAAGCGCCCCACCCTCCCCTCCCTCCCCCTGCACCATTGCCTCTGTCTCCTGGCCTTCTGGGGAGAATGGACAACTCACGTTGTTTGGCTGATTGGAGGGGAAACATAATTTATGAATGTAGAAACATCTGACAGCTCTCAGCATTTCAAAGCTCCCGTTTGACTGGTGTGTGTGTTTTTACAAGGGCTGAGAGTTAGTATGAACATTTTTTAATATGACATAAAAATGAATGTCAGAGATTTACTGCTTTCAGAGTCAGGGAAAGCTCTCATTTCTTTTTTAAAAACACGTGGTATTTTATTAATAGATTTCCCCCCTCCCACCCCAGCCGAGGTATTCTTCCTCCATCTCATCAGGAATCTTCGTGCTTGGGGAGTTTTTTGACGCGCTCTTTGGCGTTTTGACTGAGATAAGAACCAATTTAGGGCTGTCACGGGGAAGGTGCAGAGGCAGGGTTGGCCGGTGTGTGGAGGTCGACCTAAGTGACGGATGCACCTGCGGTTCTTGCCGACACCGGGGGAATTATGCATGTTCACCAAGAGGAGGCTAAATCCCGGTGTCTTTAAGGGTCTGCTAGCAACACGCGCCCTGGATTGATGATCCACATGTCATGTCACAGCCGAGATGAGTGACATGCCGGTGCCCAAAGAGAGCGAGATGTGTCTGTCACTTTCCTGACAGCCCTGGCGCGCTCCTCAAAATGCCACAGCTTCTCCGCATAATGTTCCCCGTGGAGAGCCAGGTGGCTGCCTTTGGTCTAAACAGGAAACAAAACGTGTGGGAAATCTTTCTCCCCACGTGGAGACGTGATCCGTTGGGTCCTCTGGTGCCTGCAGAAGTGCCTCAGGATCACAGGGAGGCTGGGTGCTGCTGAGAACACCTTTGCGCGAATCGCCTGGAGACCTGCAACTGGAAACCACAGGCGGCCTCAGGGAGACCCGGGATGATGGCGGGGTGGGCTGGAAGGATGCGAGAAGATCCAGCCCATCAATCAGGCTTTGTTAATGTCCATGCACGGGTGCGTGAGACACCAGGTGTGGAAGCCTGACCCTCTTTCCAGCTGAACACCCGACAGTCAGATTCTCCCAGTTCAAGCAGACACCTGCGGAGGGGTGCACTGACCTGTCAGCACCAGCATATCCTCCTCTGTCACCCAATCCGACTCCAGGGGTGTGCATTCTTGCTCACTCTGGGGCACCCCCTCCATCACCTCAAAGTTCTGCTTCTTAACATCTACTAAGTCTCCAGGGCCCAACCCGAGCCTATTAAGAGTCTCCTTGGAACGCTGGCCAGATGGGAGTCCTTGCTGCCTTGGAAGCTGGAGTGACAATTAGCGTCTCTGGTACCCCGACCGCCATTCCTCTCCTTGGCTCTCAGTAGTCACTTCCGGTGGGCGGCCATCTTGGATCCTCATCTCAGCAGGTGACTTCCGGCGGGCGGCCATCTTTGCATTCCGATTGGTTCAAACATGGACATGGAACTCAGTCTGAGCCAATGAGAATCATCCCTGAGATGTTTGCTGGAGGTTCGGGTAATCACCTTTCGACACCCCTACAAGGGTGAGGGGCCTTCCTCATGTCTTAGTCCCAGGCACATCCCAGGACGTTGTTTGATCACTTCCTCTGTGCCAGGGCACAGTTTAATGCATTGACTTCCTGAACTCATTTAATTCTTAACCCAAACATAGTGTTACATGGTTCCTTTTCTAAGATGTTGATATATCGATGGGGTGGTATAATTTTCTCGTGTAGTAAACAGACTGAGGAGCTGGGATTTCAACCTTACAACAGTCACTCCGTCCCAGTCCTGAGCCCAAAGTCCCGCCTCCCCGCACCCCAGCCAGGGTCCAAGAGTGCAATCCCTGCAATCCCCAGGGTCCAAGGCTCCTTCCTGCCTTTTCCAGTTTCTGGGGACTCCAGGTATCCCTGGGCAGGTGTCTGTGTCCCCTTTGCCTCTGCCTCCATCTCTATGTGGCTACTCCTCTGCATCTGCATCTCCTGATGTCTCGTCTGAGGACACGGTCATGGGAGATGAACTATCTTCCAGGATGTGCTTATCGCAGATCCTCACTCACCATGCCTGCAGGGCCTGTGGGATAAATGGACAGTTAATAAATAAGGAGCTAGATGATAGACGAATAAGAAGGTAGATGAGAGAGAGGTGATAGGTAGCTATAAATAGAGATGATAGATAGGTGGTTGTTATAGATGATGATAAAGAGAAAGATGATATATAGATAGATGATTGATAGACAATAGATATGGATAGATAATAGATAGGGAGATAGATGACAGACAAAAATAGATGACACGTAGATAGATAAAAACAGATAAGGAAAAGATCATAGATATAGATGATGACAGATACGTTAGTAGATAAAAGATGCAATGTAGATAGATGATTGATAGATGGAAAGATGATGGATAGGAAGGTGAATGAGTGGATTGATGATAGACAACCAGCACAGATGGTGTTTATATAGATACACGATACATCCATAGATGATTGATAGATGATAGACAAAAGGCAGATAGATAGATCATAGTTGCCTATGGACCCATCGAGGGATAAAGGGAAGGAGAGTGGTTTTGATTCCAGAAAATAGAAGAAAAGGTATGTTGCAAAAGACCTGGGCAGAGTGAAGAACAGAGAAACAGTGTGTGCATGTGTGTGCGTGTGTATTCATGTGTGTGCACATGCACGTGCATTTAGAGAGAGAGATTGATTCCTTCAAGAGCAGAGGCATCACACAGCCGTGGATGAGCTCATCTTGTGAGCTGGAAAGATAATGACTAGTGCTTGACTTCGGGGTCATTGTCTGCATGTTTGGAATTCAAGTACCTATTTTCATGCATATTATGTTGAGTATAGTCATTTAATTTTCAAGCCAGTCCCTTTTTTTTTTTTCCTGGGGACAGTTTTCTGGAGGAAGCCAGGGAAGGCCGCGTGACGAATTGCATTGCTGCCGATGTGTGCTGCTATGTTCAGTGTTGCTTGCTTCCCCTCTGGGAGCCTGGGGGCCTCATGAAGTGTTCTATCTGCACCCAAGGAAGCAGAGTCTCTGAGGGGCCTGTGCAGCAGCCTGGCCCATCCAGGTCCTTTCTGACCCAGGCTTCTCCACTGCCTGTGTCTGGTCTCTGCTGAGCTGGGGATTGAACTCCCCTGGAGCCTTCATGCAGGCTGCTCTGCACTGGGTGTGGGGCAGAGGCCCTGGTCTTCACCCACCAGGCGTCAGGAGTACCCACCTCTCCAGGGTGACAGGGAAAATGTCACCAAACCTCTGAACTAACCTGGTCTAACAAGAAGCCATAGCATCTTCTCCCAGCGTCTAGGATCAGGTGACTGGACCCTTCCCCTCCTCTTCCCCTCACTCGTCCCCCCAGCTATGCCAGCCTGCCCATCTTCATGGACAGATCCCAGCCCTGCCTCACACCTGTGCATGGCTGCCTACCACCTGCAGACACTTTTTTATGAGTTGTCTGGTTTGTTACTACCAGTCCGTCATCTATTATCCATCATCTGTCAATCTGCCACCTATCTATTTATCTCAACCATCTATCTATACTATGTATCATCTATCCATCCCTTCATCAAGCATCACATCATCTATCTCTATCATATCTATCTATCTATCTGTCTATCATCTATCACCTATCTAGCCACATCATGTCTATTTATATCTATTACCTATCTATCCATCCATCATCCATCATATACCCATCCATCCATTCATCCATCCACCCATCGTCCACACCATCTGTCATCTATCATGTATCTATTCATTTATCATCCACCCATCTCTATCATCTAATCTATCATCTATCCATTCTCATCATGTATCTATATCTATCACTTATCCATCCATCCATCATCCATCCATCATCCATCCATCATCCATCATCCATCCATCATCCATCCATCATCCAGTCATCCATTTACCATCCACCCTCCCATCTTTCTATCATTTATCTCTATATATCCATTCATCATCCATGCATCTATCTATCATCAATCCATCATCTACCTATTACCTGTCTAAGTACCTCTGGCTGTGATTCTAAAATAGGTGCCGCTCCCCCAGGTGAATCTCGGTGAGGTTTGGTGACATTTTCTCTGGCACCCTAGAGAGGTGGGTGCTCCTGACGCCTGGTGGGTGAAGACCAGGGTCTCTGCCCCACACCCACAGCCCACAGGATGCCTCACAGCGCGTCCAGCCTCTGCAGTGCAGGAGCCGTGCTGAGCTGCGCTCTCTCCAGTCTCTGGCTGCGAGGTACTCCCAGCCGCGATGACCATCGTTCTGCAGGAACTCTGTGTCTGTGCGTCGACTCCAGCGGTTTCCCCAGTAAAGGAAACTCCAGTGGAGGCCAGGCCGGGAGCATCTGTGGAGACCTGCGTGTCCAGAGCCCCCCAGGAGCAAGCTCCGGGTCTTGGGGTGCAGGGTGTGGAATCCAGACCACCGGGGACATGCATGCAGGCAGGGCCCAGGAGAGGCGGTGTGGGAAAGGGCCCCAGCACAGGGTGGCAGGGTCAGCACCACATGGAAAAAGCCGGGCAACTTTGCCCCTGGGGTTTCGCGCCACCGGGCTGGTCTAAGCAGGAGGAAAGCCCAGGCCCCAGGGCGCAGGACACAGGCTCTGAGGCCCCTCTTCAGGTGTGTCTCCAAACACCGGGGAGGCACTCCTCAGTCCACCGGCAGCACAGGACGTGCTGTCCTGGGCGGACCCACCAGCAAGGGTGAACTGGAGGGTCTGAGGCCCGAGCTTCGCTCCAGGTAACCCGCGCGGGGTGCGTAGGGCGCACGTGGCTTCCGAACGCAGGTTCCGCGCCGGGCGCCGGGGAGCCCCAGCCGCCTGGCCATTTCTCCGTCAAACCAAAGCGAAGTGGAAGGACACGCTGGCATTTCAGATTTATACGGGCACCCACCGCCAATACCGCGCTCGGGGTCGGCAGGTGGAGCCGGGAACCTGGCGGCCAGGCCGTGCCTGTCTGTTCCCGGAGGAGGCGCGCGCTCTGAGCCCGGAGGTTTGGTTCGCGGTGGACGCGATCCTCGCGGGGTCTCCCGGGCACCTGCTTGTCTGCGACGTCCAGGCGCTTGTCCACGGGCATCGCAGAGGCTCCAGCAGGGAAGATGTGAGGGTTTCAAGAAATCCCTCCCAGTTGGCACGGACTGGGGTGTCTTTACGAGAAGACAGTCCAGTGTCTCTCTGTTTGCATTTCTCTCCATCTATTTCTCTGTATCTCTCCACTTCTTTCTCTCAGTCTCTCTCTCTCACACACGGCCATGTCTACAAATGAAGCAGAAGTCTCTCGAGAAATATGAAAGGCTTTTGGGGTGAATATTGTGGCGAAGCAGAGTGGAGGAGGTGGTCAAGAGGAGGACGTGCTGGAGGAGGAGGTGGAAGAGGAAGTGCTTGAGGAAGAAAACCCATATCTCCTTGCTCTCTTGTGATATTAGGAGCCAGAACTGTGCTGAAAAACCCAATGTACCGCCCGCGGGAACGTCCTGTTTGCCCCTCCAGGGGGGCCGCCCACCAGGAAAAGCAGCAGAGTCCCTGGCTGGTCCCCTGCTGCCCCAGCTCCTGCCCTCCAACCCCCCTCCCCGGGATGTGGCCCTAATGAGCCCCCTTCTTCCCTGGGGCTCCGCCTGCACCCCACCTCCCTGCCACTGTCCCTCCTGCAGAATCCAGGGCTGTGTCGCCCCTGCGGATGCAGGTCAAGGCCCCATCCCGCTGTCCGGGGGGGCTCGGCGTGGCCCCCTGGCTGTCCGTGCCCTGCTGACCCCCGCCCCCAGGACCCCGCCTCCCCATTTAGCACCTGGGTGCGGAGGGCCCGGCTCGGGGCCCTAATTGGGAGGTGCGTGCTCTGTGTGCTGGACTGTGTCATTTCCCATTTGCCTGGCGCCAGCAGGCAGGACGTGGCCTCTTTGGGAATGCTGATTTTTGCCTTTTGCAGACGAGTCTGCCCCAGATACAATTTTCTGACATGAAGCATAGAGTCAGATCCCGATGCTTTTTTCCTAAGTGCCCTTAATAAGATTCCTGCCTGGCGGAGAAGCACATGCTTCCCTTGGAGCAGGCAGGGAGCGGGGACTTGTGTCCAAGGGTGGACACTGGCAGGAGGACGAGGGAACACAACCGGCCCGTCTGCCCGGAACTGGTGCATCTGCGTCTGCTGTGGGACTATGTGCCAGGGTGCTGCTGAGGTGTCCACATCCCAGCCTCCCGGGCCTCAGATGCCCCCGGATCTGGGTCCACCTAGGGTATCAGTGGGAAGGAATTGCACGTTTGGTGATGTGTGTTTTCCAAGGTGGTTTTCTTTGTGTCTCTTACACACAAAGCTGTATTTCTGGTTGCACTTTCTGAGAACAATGCACGAAAGTCCAGCTCCTGTCCCGGTCCTGCCCGCGGCTGCCCCACCAGGAGCTGAGCTGGACTCACCCTCCCAGCCCTGCCGACCAGACACCTGGGAAGGCGTCTCTGTCCTTACGTTTTTATTGCCAGGGAAGCATTTTATGGCTAAAGGAAAGGTGCAGCGGGAGTGAAGGCAGGAGGCTGACGGGAAAAGGGAGAGAAGAAGCCTTCACTGATTTCATTCCCTGGTCCATCTTGCTGGTCCCCTGCCCGGGGACGGGAACCCGAGTCCTTTGCATGGACGTCGATGGCATTTGGCGGGCTTCTCCGCGAGAAGTATTTAGAAAACGGAGACGCCACACGCATCCTCTAAAATCCACCAAGCTCCAGGGTTCGACGTGGGGGCATTTAGCAAATCTCCAGGATTTGCAGCTGGTGCCTCTGTGTGGGAACCTTTCTCATCTGGCCCGGCTCCCGGGGGACTGCGGCTGGCCGTCCACCTGCATGAGGTGTCCGCTTCATTTTCCCAAAGTGTTCGCACCCCGAGGTTGTGCCAGAAGGGGCCGCGGCTGGCGGGAAGGTGGAGACCAGCTTAGCTGCTCACCTTCCTGCTCCCGCTTTCGGGTCAGCAGGGGCTGAGTCCAGCAGCCCCTCCGCCTGGATGATGGAAAGAGCTCCGTTCGCCAACAGACCGAGGTGGACACAGAGCCGGGTGGGCCTGCAGCCGACGTCTGGTGGGTCTCGTGGGAGACAGGTCTGACCCCGGAGCAGCGGGAAGCAGCGTGTGGGAGCCGAGACCGGGTGCATGTGGACGGGGGACTGTCACGGAGTTGGGGACTCATTGGGGACATGCAGAGGAGAAGCACCTAGTTGTTCCCCCGCAGGAAGCCACAGCGCTCAGTGACCCACAGGACGCTTCGCCGGCCCTCCTGTGCACTCAGGGACCTGGTTTTTTTGGGTCTTGTGTCTTTGTCGTGTGTCTTTATAATCTGCATAAGAGAGAAATCACCTTGCATTTCTTTCTTTTCTTATTTATTTTGCTTCGTATGACCCCGTGGAGTTTCATCCAGTCCCAGGAGAGGAGGGAGGAACCAGTTGGGAACAAAGGGCCCTGGCAGTCGGCTGGAGGGGGCGCTGGGACAGGCTCACAGACGGAGGAGAAAATGCAGTCTCCTCAGTGCAGAGAGCCCTGTGCACAGCGTAAAATAAATCTGCATGCACACAGAGGACGGGCACACAATAAAACAAACAGGAAAGCACACAGACTGAGGTGCAAATCCAGTCTCCTCCATGCAGAGCCCCGTGCGCAGAAGACACAGCAACGATGATGGAAATCATCACCGTCGGTTTTGCATGACGGAACTCAGTCTGTGTGTGGGGACGGGCTGGGCATGGCCGGTCACAACCCCACATCCTGCAGGGCTGAGCTCGGGAACCCAGGAGCCTGGTCAGCGCCTCTGCAGCTGGGTGCACAGATGCGCTCTTCGGCGGCCCCACACACTGGGCTATTAGAGAGTTGGCAGCTCGAAGCTCTGGGCCCCCAGAACCTCTTAACAGGGAGTATTTCTGTCGTGCAGGTTCTGGGCCGGCTTCACTTCACTTGAACGGAGGGTAACACTGGCCAAATGGAAAGTATTGCATTAATTTATTATTAAACCATCCATAAAAAACAACAAAAAAACCAGACGCTCAGCCATTCCTTGCAGGACCCCTGGGCTCTGGTGTGAGTGCAAGACTTCAGACAGAGGGACATTGGGGAATCATCTAAAATCCTCTTTGGGAAGCCCGTTGGTGAAGACCCTCCAAGTGACAAATAACTGGTTTTCTGTCAGTGGCCGACGGCTCCCTCGGAAAATGATGGAACAGCAGGAAGCTAGTCCCTGCCGTGTGGAGGGGGAGCAGTTAGTCACTCATTAGTAGGAGGCTGCTGGGGGGTTGATGGGGGCAAACAGCATTTGAGGGATTTTCTCTGCACACTTTTGTGCATTTAATTCGAAGAATGTTAGCATTATTATTCTGTTCATCTGTACTGGAACTCAATGGAGTTATCTGTTGCGATTTACTTTGTGTGGGTCTGGGTACTGGGAGGGAAGTTCTGAGTGTCTCTGAGCTCACACGTGCACACACATCCATGCTGTGCACACACAGGGGCTGGTTTAATGAGCTCTGATGAGGAAACCCACTTGAGTTCTGATGAGGCTCACTGTTGTGAGGCCACAGTTTATAACTGTGTCCCCTCTACAAAAGTCAGGGGTCTATGCCCAAACCCCACTTAATCTGAGGGTCCCTGCAGACGTGGCGGGTGAGGACCTGAGACGAGGACCCACCTGCCAGCATCGTGTCCTCAGAGCAGACACAGGAGACACAGACAGAGGAGCAGACACGCGGGGACAGGAGGGACGTGGCCACCCTCCCAGGGGTGCCTGGAGCCCCAGGAGCTGGAAAAGGTGGGACGAAGTATCCCCTGAAGCCGAGGGGAACTCTGGTTTGGGACTCGGGGATTAATTTGAGAGTCGAAATCCCAATGTGTGTTGAGCACAGGAACTCAATATAGGAGGACACAAGCAGGGGCCACATTCCCCTGTGACCTTGACATTTCATCCTGTAAAATTTGAGCATCCCAGACACCCAGCCCCTGGATCTAATCTGATGGAAAAAGAGGTGGATTTCCAGGCTCCATCTCTCCATAAAGATGTGACCCTTGGACTTGTGTCCAGGGATGTATCTTCATACACCTGTGAGGGTCTCTGGGTCCTTTTTCAGGGCTGTATAGTATTCCACTCCACCGCTAATCACAGCTTGGCCTCGTCACCAGGTGGACATCTGATGTTGTCATTTAATGGGGTGATGCCATCCCCTGGTTCCCCAGCATATGAGATTGGGGTCCAGAGGAGGTCCCCAGACCCCTCCCACCATGCTGAGTCCACCCCACCAGGTCCAACTGTCCATCTGCCTTCCTATCTCTGAGGTGCCAGCGACGGAGATGGTTTCACAGTGTCAACAGACATCTTTGTTTCTTTGTTCTTCACACTCTTTGTTCTCAGTGCTTGTCCTGTTTTTACACTTGAATTTATTTTCTGTCTGAGTAGGTGAAACCGTCTCTGTAAACTTATGGCAAACAGTCTCTTCTATGCAACTGAGTTCCTCCCTGGGGTTTGCAGAGATGATCCTTTTGTGGTCGTTTTTCTGTCGACACACGTCTGGCAGGGTTTTCCGTGGCACAAGGGCAGCGTGTTTCTCCTTGGCTACTTCTGGCTTTGGGACCCTCTTTGGGAAACCTTCCCCGAAGCCGGAGGATGATAAAAAGTCCCTCGTTGCATCTGCCGTGTATGGGGTCAGAACCTGGTGGGAGAAGCCCCCTGGCCTCCGATGTCTCAGCCCCAGTCTTGCTGGAATCATCCACTGATCGTGGACGTGGGAATGGTCCAGCGCGTCCAAGGAAAAGTGACCACACTCTGAGGGGTTTCCGGCGGCTCTGCTATTTCACCGGCCCAGCCTGGCGTGTCTTGGGGCCGCACCCTTCCTGGCAACTCTGCCAGCTGCCTTTGTTTTTCAGAGGACAGGTGTGTGGCTTTCTTCTTGCCTGCCTGCAAAGAGTGTGACCTGCCTGCTCTTGGCGCTGCAGAGGCCCGACTCTTTCTGCCTCTGCACCTTCGTTTTTGCAGGGAGACCTTGCAAATGTCTGGGGCTGGTCTGGCCGCCTGGGGAGCTGCAGAGGACGACGGTTCCGGTGGGGACGGGTGGGTCAGCGGGCTGAGGAGCCTAGGTTTGGCTGGCACGTGCATTTGGAAGCTGGGAAGCCCGCGTTCTGGCTTCGGGAAATCCATCCTGGTGGACGCCGGAGCTGCGTGTGTGTGTCAGTTCTGCAAAACCCCAGACACAGGCCGAGTGGTCCCAAGGGCATGTTTCGGTGGAGTAGGGGGATTCTGCGGGCGTCCTGGGTTTGCAAACTCTTTGCCGCAGCCCCCAGAGCCCGCACACTGCCTTGGGTTTGCACGTCTCATGCTAGAGACTCGGCGGTGACCTCGTGGAGAGAGAGGGGGTAGACAAACAAAAGTCATTCCCATATATTCGTGAACTTAACTCATCTTCTTGTAAAGGACCCCCCACTGCAGACAGGGGCCTGACATCCACCTTCTGTTTGGGGGTTCTGATCACCACAGGGGCCCTTCCATTAACCCTCCAGCGCCCACTGCTCCTTCGTGGGCAGGACCAGGCCCTGGTGGTTGTGTGTGTGTGTGTGTGTGTGTGTGTGTGTGTGTGTGTGTGTGTGTGTGTTTGAATCTCCCCACCATGAGGGGGGACATGTCCTGGGAAACTCAGCTCGATGCCTCCATGCTCATGATTTCAAGAGGCGATTTCTCCACGGAGCCGCTGGGGATGGTCCACGGACCCTGCAGACATGGCCAAATGCTCTCCCCGTGACAGATGCATGCAGCTCCCAGCCCCCCAGCAGCGCCTGCAAGGCAGGAGCTGCCTGCCAACCCCTGGTCCTCGAGGGGGGGCGACATGGGGCCCCCCCATTGTGCCGAGCGGCTGTCAGCAGAGCAGCAGCTCAGACCCGCCGTGGCTGGTCCCCTCAGCCGCCTCCAGCATGGGGGGGCGCTGACCTCCGATCGGGGCCCCATGGCCGGCCCCGCCGTCATTGCCGCCAAGGACCTGATTATCTGGAAATGGACGGGCATCCGCTGACCGTGGCCGGCAGCTCGCCGTAATGTTTCCTGACACATTCAGGTGCGTGGACGCAGGCGGGCGGGTGGGCGGGCAGCCGGCCGGAGACCCGGGGGCTGCAGGGCTGCGGGAAACCGTCTCCATGGCAACATGCCCCCCAGCCTGAGCCCGGGACTTGCAGCAGGGTTGCCGGAAGATTTCAAGGAATCATCGGGTTTTTGTTTTGTGTGTGTGTGGGGGTGTGTGTGTGGGGTGCTTTTTTGTTCGCCAAGGCGGGTGTGTGTGTCAGACCAGAGGTGCAGGTCTGCAGGGAGGCTGGACTTGGCTCCGGGAGGCTCCTGCATCTTGCCAGGGGATTTTGGGGGGACTTGGTGCACAGGGGAGGGGAGCAGACTTCCTCCCTGAAGGTTCCGTGTGCTTGCCTCGGTGTGTATTTGGGGTTTGGCAATATGGAGCCGTGCATGGGGAATTTGCTTTGGAAAAGTCTGGAAGAGGCTCCCGGGGGACCGTGGAGGGATGGTCACCTGTCTGTCCCGGAGACGGGTGCAAAAGGCAGAGGTTTTGCAGGTGCGAAAGCCTCTGTGCTCTCTACTCCCCGCCACCCCATTTTCCCCAGTGCATTTAGGAATCTATGCCTGCACCCTGGGACCAGGAGTCACCAGTCTCAGCTCCTTTGCATGAAATGGGAGAAAAATACAAATCTGTCTGGTCTGGGGAAGGAAGCAGGAGGTCTGTTCCCATCAGTTAGTGTCTTTGTCTCCCTTCAATACACAAGCACGCAGGCTGGGCATTCGTCATGGGGACTCTCCCCTGGGCCCCATGGGGACAGCTCGCCTGCAGCCGAGATCGGGTCTCTCTCATCTCTGGGATGGGGGTCCGGTCCTGAATCCACATCCGTCCCAGAGACGGGGGCTCGGAAAACCATCACTGCTCCGGAAACCCCCACTGCATACAGAACTGCGAGGGACCAGGCTGCCTTGTCCCGCAGGACCGGGTGGATTTGGTGGCCGGGAGGGATATCAGGGGCTGCTGTCCACCCCTGGATGCTGGGGGAATGCTGAAGGCAGGGAGATGTGGGTTGATTTCGCGTGTCCTGCTGGAAGGCTGTGCGCCCAGCCAGGGTTGAGGGTGCCACCAGCAAGGTGCATTCTGGCCGATGTGAGTTGTCGATGTCCTGCAGACAAGTGAGGGAGTGAAAGTACCCTCCCCGGCACCAGACATCACTCAGGCTCTGGACATGAAAGGCAGCGTGGAGAGCATCTGGGGCGGTGGGAAGGGGCTTGGCTGCTCCTCTGCACAAGTTGGTCCTCCAAGGGCTTCTCAGGCAGTGGACAGGATGGAGACGTCATCGCTTAGGGTCACACGCACATGTCTTGCTCTGCTAAGTCGGCAACATGCAGATTTCCATCAGCCGACACCCCGCGTGCTCCAGACCTTGTCTGGCGTGCGTCCCTCCCCGGGGCCAGGAGACACGAGTGTTTCCTTTCACATGTGGCCTCTCATCCCTGTCACCCTCTAAACCCTCTGTACAGAATGCAGGTGGCACAGGGATGGCAGTGGAAAAGCATCCCTCTCCACCGTTTTCTGTCCCCTCGAAGAACATTAAGAGAGGACTCGGACGCCTCCAAATCCTTGGCAACTGCATTTGCAAATGGGCTGCGGGTAGCTGCCGGGAGGGCCCTCAGCACTGGAAGCATCTGTCCTTTCTGCAGCAGATTTCTTCCCTGGACGAAGCCTCTGTCCCTCCCCAAGCCTTCCGGGTGCCGCCCCAGTCGGGGCACGGTCTCTGGGCAATGGGATTGCGTGTTTCTGGATCGTGCCTGAGAGAGGGGAGCACGAATCCAGGGAGCTAGCGTCCTGTTTCTGTTCCACGTTGGGGCAGGTGGGCAGAGGCCGCGAGGCCTGGGTGGGGGTGTCTGTCCCTCAAAGCTGTCGGCGGCCGGGGGTCTGTCCCACCAGCTCAGAAAAGGGGACAGGGAGGCTGCCCGTCCCCAGTTCTTGCACAGGAAAATGCAGATGAGATGTGCGACGAAAGCGGGTGTCGGATGGACGAGGGCTGGGGAGAGGGTGGGAGGCGGAGGTGTCCGTGCGTCAAAGAGAGATTTCGGGAAGGCCGAGGGGCAGGTTCTGATATTCGCACCACCAGCTGGTGGCGCGGGTGACTTTGCTGCATGCAGTCCACCTGCACACCCAGGAGCCAGGTTCGAGACCCGGTCTGGGAACCCGGGAGAGGCACAGCTCAAGGAAGGAAGACCCGCGGGCAGGTCCCTCTCTGCTGCGCGCCGGCTTTGCTGTGGGCGCCTGCGCTTTAAAACGCAAAAAAAAGCAAGAAACCAAAGCTGATGCAAGGCCCGGCAGCCGTCTCTCCAGTCTCCCCAGGTCTGAGGCTCCGGAACCCTCCATGGGACAGGCAGGCCTTCTCCGCGGGCGGCCCATCTCTGGAAAAGCTGAGCTCTGAGAACAGGACGCCCAGGCACTTACAGTCAAAGATCCCGCCGCCCGACAGTCTCGCAGGCTTCTCCATTAGGAAGGTCACTTGGGACAGCACCGAGGTGCCTGGAAAGTGGCCCAGGAGTCGGGAAGAGAAGAGGAAACTTCAGGACTCGGTTGGAAGTCCTGGAGGGGTCCCCCCCCCCACCCCGAGCGGATGAGGGAGGCTGGATTATCACCAGCAGTGTTTTTTGACATGTCCTTTGCACACAGACACAGCCCGATGTGGGAGCGTGGTGGGTTGGTTTCTGGGTGGAAGGATGTTTGCAAACGGCGGGTGGGAGCCCGCTCCCCCCACATCGTGTCTGAATGCACCCCCGTGTAGGGCGCAGAGTCCAGGACCAGGCACGGCTTCCAAGGGCGTGAGGTCAGCCTGGAAGGGTCTTAGCTCAGCGCAGTCCCTGTCCCTGGTTCCATGCTGGGCACAGTGGGGACACGGTGAGGACCGGGATCTCAGCGTCCCAGCTCGCCGTCCGCCTGTGTCTCCAGAGGACAAGGTCACGAGCTCATGTGGGTACATTCTTCTGTCCTGTGAGGCGCAGACCCGGGTCACGGGGTGAGGCTAAAGGAGGGTCTCCCATGCAAGACCCGTGGGGGAAACCATCCCTCTCTTGGTGCTTCTTGTCAGTGTCCCTGTGGAATTGTGCCAGAGGTAGGTTCTGGGGCAGATGCTGGCCCCACTCGTGGATTTGTCTGTGTCCTGAGGTCTTCATCATCACGGGGGGGGGTGGGGGATGGAGAGCATCTATGTGGTGGGGAAAGAGGGGCTTCACACTGCAAACACAGGAAGGAGTCAGTCCAAAGGAAAGATTCCTGTGCATGAGACACTGTCACACCTGTGGATGTCTCATCATCCATCCTCCATCCATCATCCATCCATTCTCCATCCATCTTCCACACATCTTCCATCCATCATCCATCATCTATTCTTCATCCATCCTCCATCCATCCTCCATCCATCCTCCACCCATCATCCATTCACCATCCATCATCCATCATTCATCCATTATCCATCATCATCTGTCATCCATCTTCCATCGTCCATCATCATTCACCATCCATCCTCTATCATCCATCATCCATCCATCATACATCCATCCATCATCCATAATCATCCATCATCATTCAACATCATCCATCTATCATCATCCATCATCCATCCATCCTCCATCCATCATCTATCATCCATTCTCCATCCACCATCCATCCATTATCAATCATCGTCCGTCATCCATCATCCATCCATCATCATCCATCATCCATCACCATCCATCATCATCCATCATCCATCCATCCATCCTCCATCCATCATCATACATCCATCTATAATCATCCACCTTCTATCATCCATCATTCATCATCCATTCATCACTCATCCATCATCCATCCATCCTTCATCCATCATCCATCTTCCATCATCCATCATCATCCACCATCCATCATCATTCATCATCATCCATCCGTCATTCATGTATTATGTACCAATCATTCCATTATCTATCTTCTATCTATATCTACATCTATCCACCACCACATACCTGCATATGTATCACCATATCAGTCATCTATGTATCTATGTATTGTCTATCTCTTTATCATGTATTAGCTACAACACATCATCTGTTATCTGTCTGCCTTTCATCTATAATTACCTATGTATTGACTTATCATCTAGCTATCTATGGTTTATCTGTTATCTATCTCAATCTACCCACCATTAAGTTAGCTGTCAATCATCCATTTTTTTATCTATTATTTATTTTATCTATTATTTATTTATGTTCTCTATCTACTTACCAATTACCTATGATTTATATATCACCTATGTAGCCATCTACGCATCACCTCTCTAACATGCACCCTTAGCTAGCATCTATCCATTTTCAGCTAACCTCTCCTGCAGTATTCAAACCAGGGATGAGTCTGCACTTCCTGGGGGCATCCGGCTGAGTTTGGAGCCACCTTGAGTCCCAGAGAAGGAGGACAGATGCTCAGTCCCTCTGCTGGGCTTTGACCAGGGACACTGCCGACATCAATGACTCACAGGATGCCCCACGGGTCATCTCTGGACGTCATCAGCCACCAGGTGCCGAGAAGGAAGAGCTCAGGTGGACTTCTGCTCCATCATCAGAAGGTTCTTGCTGCCTCCTCCAGGTGCTCCGGCTCCTCCCGGAAACCACGTATGTTCAAGAGCCCGGCTTTCATCCGGCAGAGAACAGAGCAGTTGGAAGCATGCAGCAGCGGGGACAGGATTCTTGCCCAGTGTGGTGAGACTTGACTTGACTTGAGGGGCTGGGGGAGCTGCCATATCTGCTCAAGACATTCATGAAAATTCAGAAGCTCTTGGAGGGTCCTCCAGGTCCACAGGACCTCACCTCGTGCTCCACCGTCCTTCAGACAGTCAGCAGAGGCTCTCAGGGTCCTTCAGGGGCGAGCTGAGAGCTCTCTGCCGTCCTTCAAAGGGTCAGCAGGTGGCTCTCCATGCTTCTTCAGCAGATCCAGCTGTCTGCTGACCTAGGCTGTAAGGTGACGGTGCATTTAAAAAGAGGACAAGGCCCAGTGTCCATCCCACATCTCCAAAACACCTGTTCGTGGGCCTGAGTATCCTGGGATTCTGTCTGTCCACAGTCAAGATGCAAAAACCAGGATGGTTATGGGGACATGTCAGCAAAATCCGTGGGGACTCAGTTTCATCTCTCGGTGACCATCACTTCTAACTGCCCCCAGGAGGGCTCACTGGGCAATTCCTGTTTCTTCTCTTTCTTTCTGAGACCCCAGACTGCATCATATCACCCACGGTGACCCGAAACGGCGGTCTCAGCTCATCTCCAACTCTCCTCAGACTGTAACCAACCAACGTCACCTGTGGCTCCAGGACCAGTCTTCTCTTCTCCAATTCACGACACAAAATCATCCCCATGGTCTTCTCTGACATCAGTGCCACCAGCACCCTTTCCTCTTGCACTTGTTGGTGCCAGATTCTCCAGGAGTGACAGAAACGAGTGTTTGAGTCCCCGGGTCCTGTGACCCCTGGGGTGTGTGTATGTGTGGCAGGTATCAGAAGAGAATTGGCATCACGGTCTGCTGGTGTTTGCAACAGAGAAACAGGAGGCTGATCAAAGGTCTGCAACACATTGGGGAAAAGGCATTGGAAAAACATCACAGGAAATCCCATTTCCCCCACATCTTTTTTTAATTTTTAATTTTTTTATTGTAGTAATCATTCTACACGTTGAAATAATTTCTTGTGCATAGGTTCCCCATTTCTTAGTTACATTTCAACATACCCTGCCCTCCACCACATCACCAAGTGCTCTTCCCCAGTGTCCAGTGGGCTCCACCACCATGTGCCCCCACCCGTCCCATTCCCTGTTGGTCACCTCAGTTCTGGGTTGGTTTTGTTTCATCTGTTCCTTTGTTATGTCTGTTCACCTTCCACCTGTAAGTCATCTGGTATCTGCCTTTCTTCTTCTGACTTGTTTCACTCAGCATCATCCCCTCTAGTTCCATCCATGTTGTTGCAAATGGCAGGATCGCTTCCCTTTTCCTGACTGCATAGTATTCCATTTTATGTATGCACCACATCTTCTTGATCCATTCACTTGACACTGGGCACTGAGGTCATTTCCAGTTCTTAGCTCTTGTGAATAGGGCCTCAGTCAACATAGGGGTCCATACATCTCTGAAAATTATTGTTTTTGTATCTTTTGGGTAAATTACCCATAAGTGGGATGACGGGGTCTTGTGGGATTTCCATCTTCACTTTTGTGAGGAATCCCCAGACTGTTCTCCATAGGGGTTTCACCAATTCTCCCACATCTTCTTGAACACACGTGTCCGGGGCTCAAGGCAGGAATCCCGGGCAGGGGAGATGCACTGAATTCAAAAAATGCCTTCATTTTCCCACTTTCTTTGACTCTCTCAGTGGAATTTCCACCCTGTGTTCTCTGAAGATGGGCAAAGCAGTCAGGGACTTTCCCATATGGATCCAAATGGGTATTTCTCGGAAAAATCCCTCTCGGTGGGGAGTGTGATCCTTGGAATCAGTGAAATTTGTCGTTCGTGGAAGTAGTTTTTCAGGGGTTTCTACGGCCGCGTTTCTGGTGATTCTGCTCATGCTGACATCTTGTCTGGAAATGTCTCTTAGCTGGTTGGGGTACCGGGACCCGGGGGACCTCAGAATTTGTGTGCCCATGAGCGTGTGAAGGAAGGATGAGTCCTTTTCCCTTCAACAAGCTGTGGAAGTCCCCAGGAGATCTCAACCAGGAGATGCCAGCCTAGTCATGACCGTGTGGGGTTCTTAGGCTGTCTACATTGTCTTGTGTCACTTAGCAAGGGACACCTTTGGAGGAACTGGTGTCTTTCTTCAGCGGTCATCCATCTAAAGGTGTTCTCATCTGTCCCAGGTTGACCTAGAACCTTCTTCTTTCCTAACTTCCCTTGTTCCCGAACTTTCCTCTCTTGATGTTTCTCCTACCTCAAGGGACAAGCCCTCTGGATGTCTGCATCGTGGTCCTATGAGCATCTTGGACTTGACTCAGCTGAGGGACTTCTGCACAAACCATCTGCGTCTTCAGTCATTTTCTCCATTTGTAGGGTTTCCACCTGCAGATCCCCAAAGGAATCAAGCATCTCTTGCTGTGGGCTCGTCCGGAGCCCACCCAAGCATCCGATGGACCCATCAGCATCTCAGAGGTCTAGCAGGGACCTCAACACAGAGTCCCTCAAAACCGTCTCATCCATAGAGATGGCCACGTGGGTTCAGGGTAGCATCACATACCCCTTGTCTGGGCTGAGGTCTCCTTTCCTCTCTGTCACACCTCACCTTCAGGGCAGAAGCAAGTCCCATGCAGTACAGTTCCCACACATCTTCCAGATGGACTGCTGATTCCCCCGCGTGTCTGAGGCTCTCTGCCAACATCCTGTCACCTGGATATCTGTGGTAGCTTCCTGCTGATGCCCCCACCTCCGTCTGTCCTCCCCGTCCATCTACCTTATACCAGGCAGCTGGCTGGAGTGACCTCCCACCCCCAATCCTCCATGGCACCTCCTCATGCTCACCCATGTCTCCCACCCCTTTTGGGGGTGACACCCAGTCCTCTGTCCCTTGTCTACTCTGCTCAGCTCCACCCATGTTGTCTCCACAGCAGAGACCCACCGCTTCCGACATCTGTCCTCACTGTCTCTGCTCAGAAGGTCCTCACCTCTGTCACCTGTTGAGTTACTTCTGCAAGTTTCTGCTCAAAGCATCACCTTCCCTGACCCCCAGTCTCAACAACCCCTGCGCATCTGTGCATCCTGGCATTTCTGTGTGTTTCTTGCCCATGAAGTGGTATCTGGTTTTAATCAGAGTAGCTGTGTAGAAATCATGACATCTAGGAGCGTCGGGAACTTTCTGCCTGCCCTTGTGTGTCCCCGAACCCTGGTCTCCTCCCTGTCAAACCCCAGGGCATCAACAGCACTCGCCTGGCGTCACTCCATCATCTTGGTCAGGAGCGTGGGCTCCATATGGGTCAGCACTGTCCTCTTCCAAAGCTTCCGAGCCTCAAATCGAGGTCTCGCCAGGGTGGGCTCTAATGAGGGGCGGTGAAAAAATAGGCTTGCAAGCTCCTTCATCGGGTGGGCAAAATGCAGCTCCTGGGGTTGTAGGACTGACATCTCAGACCTGCGAGGGCTGACCTGGGCTCCTGGCGCTCACCCACATTCCGGATCCTCTCTGCTGTTCTCCCAATTTCAAGGTTGCCTTGAATGTCTGCAGAAGCCATGTCTTGCTTATGTCTGCAGAAGTCCCTTGTGCATTTAAGGAAACGTGGCCCCAGGTCCTTCCTGGGTGGTGGTGTGGGCATCTGCAGGGTGGATAGAGCTCTGTCCAGCCCTGGAAAACATCCTTCCCCATGCACCTTTTCCTGCAAGCTGGTTCCCGGGGGTGCCCTGAAGCCAAACTGGCTAAGTGGTCATTTGGAAACCTCCTTGTCCCTTATCCAGATGGTTTCTCCTGCACACGGGGGTTCCCCCACCCACAGAAGGGTGGTAGAGAATGGTGGCAAGAAGGAGGGATGAAAACTGAACAGGCCCTCATGCACTGGGCAGAGTTAAGGGGTCACAGGAGCATCTTTGAAACCCAGAGAAGAGAGGCAGTCCTGACTTCTGAGCCTTCCTCTTTGTCTGGAGGGATCCTCCACCTGCACCCCACACTGGACCTACAGAGAACAAGAGTCTAGGAATTCACACCCACAGGAGGCCCGAGGTTGATGCCTCGTGGCCCCACTGACCTCAGAGTGCAGAGAGCTCAGCTTCCACCGCCGCCCCCACCCAGTTCCCCCAAAACCCCCAGGCTCTCCCCTCTGAGTCCTTCCTTACATCCGATCTCCTGGGAAGGGCCTGGCATTTCCGAAGTGGGCACAGAAATAGGGCTGCCGCCTATTTCTCACCTTACCAGGAGGAAGGGGGCACAGGACTGGGGGGCATGAGCCGGCCTGCGAAGATGCGGGCGGAGGCAGAAGTGGGGGGCCAACGACCCACTGAGGTGGAGGGTGCATGATGGATGTATGGATGGATGCATGCATGCATGGGTGGATGGATGGATGGACGAATGCACGGATGGATGCACGGATGGATGGATGCATGGACGGATGGATGGATGGGCGGACGGATGCACGGATGGATGGATGCATGGACGGACGGACGATGCAAGGATGGATGCACGGATGGACGGATGTATGGACGGACAGATGGATGGATGGATGGATGGATGGATGGATGGATGCACGGATGGGTGGATGGATGGATGCACGGATGGATGGATGCACGGATGCATGGATGCACGGATGCATGGACGGACGGATGGATGGACGGGGACGGACGGATGGAGCCAGGGCCCGGCTGGCTCCCACACCCATGCCTTCCAGGCGCACGGGGGCAGTTATGCACGCACGTGCACGCCAGCTGCCCCTGCCCCTGCACGTGCACTCCTTTCAGGTTCAGGTACCGCTTCCGCGGCCCCAGGACCGCCCTTCGCCCCTCCCCCAGGCGGGCGCTTCCCGGCTCCGGCCAGAGGGGCCAGCGGGAGGGCGGACTGAAGCCGAGGTGGGCGCCTGGCGGGAGTCCCGCGCCCCCACTCAGCCCAGTAGCCCGGAGCTTTGCCTCAGGCCAGGAGGCCTGAGCCGCTGGAAAGGCCGAGGAGGCGGAGCGGCCCTCCCCGCCGCGCCCCAGGGCCCCTCCCCGGCTCTCCAGCAAGCGGGCTCCCCAATTAACCCGGCCCGCCCCAGCCGGCAGCGAGGATCCCCACGCCCCTGACCCCTCCCTGCCTTCTCCCTCCACCGCCTGCTCGTGGGTGGGTACCTGTGCCCAGCCCCCCCACGGGTGGTCATCTAGAGGCTCATTAGTGACAGGCAGGGAGGCGTCCCTGCCAGGAGTTGGGGGCCCCTGGGCTGGGTGGGGCAGGCTGGTAGACGCAGCTGTCTAAACTGGGGGTGAGGGGGACGATGGGTGAGGGAGCAGAACCAGCTGGGGCCCCTCTAGGCTGCAAGACTAGTTTGCAGAGGGCGCCTGGGGGCTTCTTGGAAAGGGCCCCAAGCAGTGGTGGGGGGGGGGACGGCTAGGAGCCCCTGGCTCCAGCGACAGAGATGAGCTGTCTTTCTGGAAGAGGCCCTGGGCACAGAAACTTGGGCCTGCTTCCCCGCCAAAGTAGGGTTCAGGGCCCAGAGATGGTGCATGGGGGACTCACATATTTTCTCCCCTCAACTGCTCAGCCAATTGATGTCTCCCTCCTCGAGGGTGCAGGCCCCTGGTTATAATATTTTTCTAGAGGTGCCATCTGACCAGGATGGGAGTCTGTCCCCGTTGAGGTGGCCAGGCCAGGGCCCCTGAGTCTTCCTAGGAGGCGGGGGAGACAAGTTTCCACTGGCAGCTCCTCTCTCGCACAGCTGGGTGGGACAGCCTGGCGCTGACCCCACAGGGAGGTGAATCACCCTTGCACCGCGGGAGTGTGAGGTGCCGGGATGGACTGGAGCTTCCTCTGTCTTCCGCAGAATAGTCTCACTCCGCTTGGGCAGGCAGGAGAAGTGTCCGACTCTCTCCTCTGTGTTTTCAGATTAGAAAGAAAAAGCCAGACAGCTTACACAGGACTGGTTTGCAAAGGCCCTGGTCACCCTCTCAGGAAGGTGAAGGGGAGGCCAGCCCGTGTCCAGGGTGAGAGAATGCAAGGCGGCTGGCAGAAAGTGGGCTTCATTTCTTCCCATAGTAGGGGAGCCGTCTTGCTGAGGCCTGGGCCAGCCATTCACCATGAGCAAAAATCAGAATCCAGCCCCAAGATGTCACCCCACCCAGGCATGACGGCAGGAAGGGCTCCCTGGGAGCCTGCGGGTGGGTTTCTCCTTCCGGCCCGGGACAGAGGAGGGCCGCCCGGCGACTGAGTGAGTGGTGGGCTCCAGAAAAAAGGCCTGCGTGATATTCTCCGTGGTAAACTCTTTTGCTCCCTGAAAAAATAATGTTTTTCTTAAATTAAACATAAAGTACAGGTTTTGTGATTACATCTGAAGGGAAAGCGTTTTAATGCCCACCATATGTTGCAAACTACTTGGTGAGGAAGAAAGAAAAAAAAAAAAACAGGGAAAATCCCAGCCAACCTTTTCCCACACCCAGCAAAATGCCTTCTTTCCTCCTCAGAGAGGGGTCGTTAAAAATGGCATTTTGGAGGTGGAGGGGGGGCTTGAGACAGGGGGGCTGGGGGAGGGAGAAAAGTCCCACATCCCAGCTGGGATTTGTCACCCAAGGGAAGCAAAATGTTTAAAAAAAAAAAAAAGCCAAATCCTACCTGGTCTGGGAGGCCGGAGGTCGCCTCTGAGGACAGAGGGGACCCAGCCCTGGGGCCAGAGGTGACCCAGTGCGACGGCCCATGATTAAAGTGATAGATGTCGAATTTGTTTACTGCATAAATGATGTCCATTCAAGGGCAGGAGGAGCCCAGCCTCCTTTCCTGAAAATCTATTATGCTCCCATTGGAAACGCGGATGTTTGTGTCAATCAATACACAGGCTAACAGGGAATACCAAAGCAAGGCCCTAAATTTACAAGGGGGTGGCCTGGTGGGGGCTCCGATGGGAGGCTCCCACCCACTGTGTGAGACGTCAGTAACTGCCCCCACCCCCCATCTAATCAATACTGATAAATATGTAATAGGAAGGGAGGGGTTACTGGCCTTTAAAAAGGCTTCTCAGAGAAAAAAGCATTCACACCCCCTCCCTCTTTATTATTAATAGCAATTGTCTTTCAAATGAGGAGCTGGGAAGTCGGCGTTGAGGAGGATTTCCCAGCCCGCGGGGCGCTTTTCCGGCACCCAGGGGTGCCCAGGAGGATCTGGTCTCGGGGTGCTGAGCTGGGGGCTGGTGGGGACCAGGCGTGGGGGTCCTGAGTACCCCCCCACCCCGAGCCCCCAGCCCTTACTGGCCGCGCTGGTGACAGATACTATGCAGTTGAGAGCCGGGTGGGTGCCTGAAGGGGACTTCGAGCCTAAGCACTGGGAGATTGGGAGGGTCAGGACTTTCGTTTCACTGGACGAAACATGAAATACCCAACTTCCACGCTGTAGGAATTCGGTAGAGCAAAGATTCCACCTCGGAGGGCTGGCAGGGTCCTTTCCCTGGGTGTTAGTGTGTCACCTAAGAGAGACGGAGAGGTCACTGTGGCAATGTGTCCCGCTCATTAAAGTGGACCCTGTCCGTTTCCCAGCTCGGGGTCTTGCAGTGAAAGCCAGAACCCCCACCCCCACCCCCAGTCCTACATCCCGAGCCTGCGCCCCGGGTCCGTCTCCCAGGCGGCAGGGACCCGGTTGGGACCTGGGTCTCCGGATGCTTTCAGTCACCTCCGCGGGTCTTTCACGAGCTTTCCTGGGAACCAAGGTCTGCGTGCGCACCCACGTTTAACCCGCCTGCCGTCCAGGCCCGGCCCGGAGCGCACGGGGCAGAGGAGAGGTCGCCCGTTTTTTTCTCCCCCGCACCTGGGAAAAGGGCCGGCGAACTGGAGGCCGTTTCTGACGCTCCAGCCAGCAGGACGCGCGGGGAGGCCGCTCCCAGCCGAGTCCTCCCGCGGCCGCCCGGCGAGTCCGGCTCTCCGGCTCGGCTGAGCCCCGAGAGGCGGCGGGGAGCAGGCCGGCGCGGCCCCCCGCGCTCGCCGCCGGGATAAACGGGGCCTGGGCGCGCGCTGTCCCGACGGCCTAGGCCAGGCCGGGGTCCGCGGGATTCAGGGGCGCCCGGGCCGCAAGGGGAGGACCCGGGTCGGTGCGAGCAGCTGGGGCAGCCGGCGAGGAGAGACCTTCCCAGGCAGGGCCGACCTCGGGGTGGGCCGGCGGGCGGTGGCGCAGGCCCCGCTCTGACACCGGGATGGGGGTCCTGCCCCCGCGCAAGCACACCGGGTGAGCAGTGACCGTACCCGCGGCCGGTCGTGTTCCAAGGACCCTAACCACCTCCGTTTTCCCCCGCGACCCTTCAGGGCTCCGTTCTTCGTTCGGGAGAACCGGAGTCCTGGCCTTTTCATTTCATTTGCTTTTTGCGGCAGTGCCTCCTCCTGATGGGAACAGACGCCAGGGTGCGGTGGGGTCCTCCCTGGCTCGGACGGATGGACAGATGGACGGATGGATGGAAGAGGGCCCGGTCCCCGCAGCGCTTCTGCGGAGCGGGGCGCGCTCACTGCGTCCAAACTCGAACCCAGGGCGCACGGCGATTTCCCGCTGGTGCGCACCAGTCGCCCCTTCGCTTCCAGAAACCAGGACTCGTCTTGTGTGGCTACCCCTTCAGCCCACCCCCCATCCTTCCCAGGCCTCAGAGTTTTCTTTCTGGATGTTGCTTTTCTGACAGAAGGAACTCTACTTTCGTTTCTAGCCACAAACTTTTCTGCCGCCCGCTTCCTTGGGAAGAGTGGGCCAAATGCCTTAGCGCTGGGGAAGCATCCCCCTTCTCCCCAGACCTGGGGAGATTTCACCTTGGGTCCCTTGTCTCTGGAGAACTCGGCCGTAAAAAACTCAGACAAGCTCTCCTTATGTGGCCCAGGCCATGCTTAGGCCCAGACCCTGCCTCCCGCAGGCCACCCCCAGCCAGCAGAAGTGTGAAGGCAATAAATATTTCATCCACGCACCCCCTCCCCGGGCCTCCGGCAGCGACTTGAATGAGCAAAAAAAGGAGAGAGAGAGGGAGAGAGAGAGAGAGAGAGAGAGAGAGAGAGAGAGAGAGAGAGAGAGAGAGAGAGGGGCTCGGAAAAGTCCTGGGTGTGAAAATGAAAGCTAACAAACAGCAGGCCTGTCAGCAGTCTCTCTTGCTTGGGGACTGAGTATCGGAGGGAAAGGGGTCCCGGCCCCGCCTGGGTGCCAGGAAGGTGGCCTTATGGCCCTTCAGGAGCAAGTTTGATTTCCTAAAACAGGGACCCACTTCCTAGCCAAGGGCTCTAAGAGAAAGCCAGGAATTGCAGGATGAATGATTCCGTTTCTTTCTGGACAGGGCTGGTTTCGAAACCTTGTCAACACTGGGACTCAGAATTGGGGCTAAGAGAGAGATTCTCAGGGTTAAGCAGCTTGAGTATAGAGTACCCAGTTTGGGGACATTCCTGGAGACACCTGGAGCCTGCATGGGGCACTCTTCCCTTTTCGGGGAGCTGGGGTCCCGGGTCTAGGACCTTAGGACCCAGGGACAGATATAAGACCTGTCCCCGAGCTCCCTGCGAAGAGACCTGGGGCCTGCTGGGCCCGGGAGGGTGCAGGGGTTGAAGGCAGGGCTGGAAGACGGTGGGAAGCTAGGGGTTTATCACCGGGTCCTCCCACGAGGCTGGCCGGAGTGCTGTTAAGATGGGGAAGAGGTGAGGAGAGGAAATCTGCGTCTCCCTCTCCCTCTCTCTCCTTCAGTCTGCATCCGGCGCCCTGGCACTGTCCCTGGCAAACAGAATTCAGTTGCTGGAGGACCCGGTAGGGGACCCAGATGCAGCCCGTGGGTGGCAGGGGTGAGGAGGGGCGTCGCCCCGGGGAGGGCTGTCAACTCCGGGGCCGCCACGTGCCCGCACTCCCGGCCCCTGCGCGCCCCCGCCCTTGGCGCGGCGCCCGCCGACCCGCGAGGCGTCGGTGTGCATAATGAGGGGCTCTTTGTAATTCTGTGTGATATCCGTACGCCTCAGCTCGGATTAGAGGGCCGCGGTGACAAAGACCTGTTTGTTAAGTTACGAAAGCTTCCTGGCCTTTCGCGTTTGAAGTCCGGGGGTGGCGGCGGCGGCCCCAGCTCCGACCTCGGTCCTCCGCGGGGCTGCGGGGCGGAGGGGCTCGCGCAGCGGCGGAGCGGGGACCTGCGCGCGTTCCGGGGAAGGAGGCAGTGGCGAGGGCAGAGGAAAAGGGAGAGAGAAGAGGTAGGAAAGGAGGGAAGGAAAGGTGGAGGGAGAGGGACGGAGGGGTGTAGGGAGGGAGGAAATAGGAAGGGAGTCAAGAAAGGAAGGAGAGGGAGAGAAGGAAGGAAGGAGAGGAGAGAAAAGAAGGAAGGAGAGGAGAGAAAAAGAAGGAAGGAGGGAAGAAAAGAAGGCAGAGGGGGAAGAGGGGGAAGGAAAAGGAAGGAGGAAATGAAGGCAGAAGGAAGGGAAAAAAGAAACGGAGGCAAGGAAGGAAGAAGGGAAGGGGAGTAAGAAAGGAAGGAGGGAAAGAAGAAAAGGCGATAAAAAAGAAAGGATGGAGGAAAGGAGAGAAGAAACAAGGGTCGAAGAAAAGAAAATGGAAGACCTCAGGGAGGGAGGAAGAACGGAGGGAAACAAAGTAGGGGAAAAGGAAGAAAGGAATTGGCAGGGGTGGAGGGGGAAGGAAAAGAGGAAAAAGGAAGGAAAGAAGGAAGGAGGGATGGAAGGAAGGAAGGGAGGGAGGATGGAGGGAGGAAAAATGGAGACGGGAAAATAGGAGAAAAGGGAAGGAAGGAGTTGAGAGGGAGAGAAGGAGGGAGGAAGGAAAAGAGAAAAAAAGGAAAAAAGGAAGGAAGGAAGGAAGCAGGGAGGTAGGAGAAAAGCAGCAGAATCCGCAGCCGGGCTCAGGGCCTGACCCCACGGGTGCTGCCCGTCCCGCTGGCCGACAGAACTGGGTGCCACCGAGGTGCCCTAGCGCCGGCGTCCCAGGCAGCCCCGCTCGGTTGCAGGACTGAATTTCAGAAGCAAACAATCGGAACTCTTCCCAAACTCAAAGCACGCCCTTCACCCCCCACCCTCAAGGCCTGGTCCCCACTCCAAGGCGGGAGGGCAGGGGCGACGAAGGCTGAGGATCGAAGAAAAAAAAAAAAAAAGTGAAAAGCAGGAGCATGAACTTTATTTGAAGAAGGAATTTTGGAGAGTGGGGGGCGGGCTGGGTTTCTGGGGGCTTCATATTGAAATTCAGGGAGACGACCCCACCCAGCAGGATGGAAACTGGGAGGGGGGGGGCGTGAAGGAGGAAGTCCGAAAATCGGCTCACAGCAGCATAAATAATGATCGATATCGCCCCCCCTCCCCCGCCCCCATAAATATCCAGGACGCCGGGCTGACGGCGCGGCTTTAGGGGAGGAGACGTCCGTCCGGCCCGGGGCTGACACGCGCGCCCAGGGGCCGGTATTTACGAACCACTTCTCCATCCGGCTTCTCGGCGTCGCGACCCCCGCGTTCCGGGCGCTCGAAGCCGGCCGCGTCCCGGTCCTCCGCGTCGCCCCCTCCGAGGTCGGGGAGCCGTGTTTCGCCACCATCCCTGGCGGCCGCCGGCTAGACCTGGGTGCTGCCTCTCGCTTTCGGGGTCCACCAGCCGCGCCCTCAAGCACGCCGCGCGCCCTGGCTCCTCCGGCTCGCTGCAGCGGGTCCAGCCGGCGACCCCACCGCCGCTCCCCGTTGGAGTCAATTCTCTCGCCGGGGCTCGCGCGTCCCCGCCGCCGCCGCCGCCGCCGCCTCCGCCTCCTCCTCCCGGGTCCCCTCGGGGGGTCTCCGCCCTGCGGCGCGCGGACAGCTTCCGCCGAGAGACGGTGTGGGAGCGCGGGGCCGTGGACCCCCAGGTGCCGGCCGCCGAGGACCTCCCCGCCAGCAGCAAACTCCTCCTCGACTTTCGTTTCCGCCAGCCATTGACAATTCCCGATTCCTCTTTGGGGGCGCCTGCTCCTGCGCGCGCGCGCGCGCTCTCTCTCTGGTTTCTCCAAAAAATCTCATCGCTACCTCTGCACGCCAAGGTGCACAGACGCCAAACAGTGATGAAATGAAAAGAAAGCCAATTGCCGGACTGGACGTCGGGAGAGATAGCGTCTCTGCGTGCGCCGGCCGCCGAGACCAGGGAGCCCTAATTGCTGCAGACAGGGCGCGCTGGGGGTTGGGCGGAGGTGGCCGTCTATAAATAGAGAGATCTCAAATTGAAAGGCATAAATAACAGCAGGACTGATCCACCCTCACACGGACGGTCCTCGCCGCGCGGGAGGCGTGCGCTCCACAGCCAGGCTCCCAGCCAGCCCCGCCGAGCCCCGCGGACCCCCGCCGCCCCGGGCTGCCATGGAGGAGCTCACGGCTTTTGTATCCAAATCTTTTGACCAGAAAAGCAAGGAGACTAGCGGCGGCGGCGGCGGCGGCGGCGGCGGCGGCGGCTCCAAGAAGGATTCCATCACCTACCGGGAAGTTTTGGAGAGCGGCCTGGCGCGCTCCAGGGAGCTGGGCAGCTCGGAACCCAATCTGCCGGACCTGACGGAGGGCGGCGGCCACTGTCCCGTGAATTTGTTTAAAGACCACGTGGACAGTGAGAAAGATAAACTGAAAGACTTCGGCGCGGGGAGGGCGGCGGAAGGTAAGGTCTCCCGGCGCCCTGGCTCCCGGGGCGGGTGGGCCCTCCCGGGGACCTCGAGTCCTGCACACTCGGCCTCGCTCGGCTGGGCCCCGCTGCGCGCGCCGGGAGGCCCGGGGCGCCGCGATTCGCTCTCTCTTCGACTCCAAACTCTGAATCCAGAGGCACGCATTGCACGGCGAGGCCCCGATCATCGAGCCGGGCTTTCGTAAGAAGGAAACGAATCCGGGAGAGCAGGCTGTGGAAGAAGCGCGGAGGCAGGGAGGCGGGGGCCGGGGGCGCCCCGGACGGGCCGGGAGCTCGGCCGCCGGCTCCCCGCTGGCGAGAACTTTCCAGGAGTCGGGATCGACCCGGGTGTATGTCCGGGAAAATCGAGGTCGGCGGCGGACGCTGGCGATGCTGCGCGCCGCAGGCTCGTAGCTGTGCGCCCCGCGCGCCGAGGAGACTCGCAGGCTCTGCTCGCGGAGCCGCCGCGCCGGCTTTGCAGCCGAAATGAGCAGCTTGGGAATGCGGGGCCGGGGGTCGGGCAGATATCCTGCGCAGCTGCCTCTCCCGCCCCCCAATTCCTCAGCGGTTTCCTCTTAGGCAAAAGTTTCCCCTTGAACCTTGAGATTTGATCTCGGCTGACGGAGGGCCTGTAAATTAAAACCACTCGGTGCCCGCAGGTGGCCAGGCGGGGGACGTGGCTGGAGGGTCCGTCAGGCGCAGCGAATGCCCTTCCCCGGAGCGGAGCGCAGCAGCGGGCGTCGGCGGCCGGCCTCCTCTGTCAGCTCGGCGGGGAGCCCTGCAGCGTTGGCTTTGCTGTCCACACGGGGAAAAGGCCGGTTGCTGGGACTCCCTCTCCCATCTGGGCAGCGGTCGTCTCCAGCCCAAGATCTCCGTGCATACAGCATAAATCAGGGGAATAAAATTGTCCGGATTCCTCAGGGACTTGGTTCGAAATTGCCACACACGCCTCTTTCTCATTACAAAGAGCAGCACCAGAGCTTCCCCTTTTCACTCTGGCTGGAGGAGGACTCCAGAGCCAGGGTGTCTGCTCCAAAGTGGGGGTCTCCGCCCCCCCACCCAAGCCCCTGTTCTGCTGGACCAGACCCTGGAGGTCTGCTGGCCCTGGCTTTGAGGCCAGGCTGACACCCCCCAAGGTCTTCCCGAGGATGTGGACTGTGGAAGTGAAATCTGGAGAGGCTTAGACAGAAGCACACAGCTGGGCAGGGGCAGGGGGCAGCCGGCTCTGTCTGGGGGTCTCACCCCCGGGTGCTTCTGCCGGTGCCTGCCTGGGTAAGCCTCACAAAGAGTTTGCTTTAATGCAGACACAGCGGCTGGGCTGGCCAGCTCGGAGGTCTGGGGCCTACGTTGAATTCTAGATTGGCTGCAGAATCCAAAGTTCTTTCTGGAGGTTGAGCCTCCTCCTGCCAGGAGGGTCTGCCTCCGCCACGGGACCCCCAGAAGGGCTGTGGGCAAAGGGCAGCTGGGATCCCTTTCCGAAGGGAGGTGAATTCACCCAAGACCAGAGCCAGGTGGGAGGCAGGAACGGATGTCTCCCCAGAGGTGCCCTGCTCCCCGACTGGGCATGTGACCCAGGTCAGGGCTGAGCCCCACTGGCTTTGGGCTGCGGGGGTGGCAAGAAGGTTGTGTCACCTCCTGGGTTCCTGGAGGGACCCGCAGGTCCTGCTGTCTGGGCCCACGGAGCCAGGCATTTGGAAATCCTGTGTCCAGCATTCTTAAGGGACGTGGAGGGTCATTTTCTGGGCCGGTATCAACTCAGACGGGAAGGAGGAGGAAGGGTGGGGGTGTCCAGAAGGGGAAGTTCTGATGAGAAGACAAGGGGTGTCTCTTGGAGATGTATTCCTTTCAGGGGCTTCGAGGGAATGTGGAAACATATTGCAGATCCCTGTGGGCCTTGAGGAGACTTTGGGGGCGCTCAGGACCTGGCCACTGGCGTCCAGCTGGGGACCTTGGTGGGGGCTCTCCTGTACCGCGTGATGCCCCAGGGCCTTCTGTAGGGACTGCTGCCCGTTCCTGGGTTCCTGGGTTGGAGACTCCTTCTTGACACCAGGGGACAGCGAATGAATTTGGCCCAGAGGTGACCGGCAGGCCCCTGATGGGGTGAACTAGGCCACCGGACAGGGCAGGGGAAGGCTTTTATGTTCCATCTTGTGTTTGGTGAGGGGCTGTGGTCCTGCGGGAGGGGAGGGGCCCTCTGGGTCAGCGTGCCCTGCTGCTGGCTCCAAGGTGCCGCCCAGTGCCTCGGGCTCCCCAGCGTCCCATCGTTTTGCCTGGGAAAAGTGGCCTTCTGGGCTCCCTGGCTGGGTGCTGGCCGTCAAGGACATTGCCTTTCTTCCGTGCAAGGGAGCTTCGTGTTTGGGGTGCTGCAGGAGAGCAGGGTGGGGACCCCTTGTGGAGCTCCTTCCAGTCTGGAGGTCCCGAAGTGACTTGGCTAATGCCGGCCCTGTGGGGGGCCCTGTGCTGGCTGTCGCTGGGCCTGGGCCCCGCCTGGACCCGCCCACCACCCCACAGCCTTGGTTTGATTCTGCCTACGCTGGCTGGACAGCAAAACCCAGTGTAAGGGGATGCGGGGGAGGGAAGGTGAGGCTGTGTCAATAAGTCAACAGATGCAAAGTGCATAATTGAGAAAGTATTCAGAGACCAGGCCAGGGAACACCCGAGGCCCCGACCTCTGATTTCAAAAGCGCGCGTCTTGTCCAGGAGTCGGTTTTATCGACTTGATGGCGGCCTGGCCTCCGGGCGCCGGGGAAGCCGGGTGGCTGGGAGGCGGGAGGCGGGAGCTGGCGCGAACCGACGTTGGGCCGGCGCCTGAGACCTGTGCCTGCGTCCGCAGGTGTCTATGACGGCAGGGACAAGCGAGAGGACGTCAAGTCGGAGGACGAAGACGGGCAGACGAAGCTGAAGCAGCGGCGCAGCCGCACCAACTTCACGCTGGAGCAGCTGAACGAGCTGGAGCGGCTGTTCGACGAGACCCACTACCCCGACGCTTTCATGCGCGAGGAGCTCAGCCAGCGCCTGGGGCTGTCGGAGGCGCGCGTGCAGGTAAGACGGCGGCGCGGCCGGGGCCTCGGGTACGTCCAGAGCGCGCTCCCCAGACGGGACCTTCCGGTCCTCGCTCGGAGCTGGGTGGGGAGGCGCCCCGGGGCGCCGCGGGTCGCTCGGCAGCTTCGGCAGCGACTCCTTGTCCTCTTGGTCCTGGACCAGCTCAGCCGCGGCCTCCAGGCTCTTTGGAATTTGGAGCTGTGTTTTCCTCTGCTTCCCAGCCTTTCAGCCCCAGTCTCCCCAGGCCCCCTCCTCTCCGCTCCGGGGACATCGGACGGACGGGGAGTCTGGCGCGACTGGTATCTTGACAGGCAAGGCCGCTGCTGCTGCCCACGCTGGGCCGACTTAGCTGGGCGCGCAGGGGCGGGGGGCGCATGCGTTCCTGATGGCCCATCTGTCCATGGCCCTGTCCGCAGAGGCCCTGGCGCGCGCAGCAGGTGCGCGCTGGGACGCTCTGGAGCCTTTCCCCGCATTGTCAAGCCGAAGTTAAACATATTAATTTATTTATGAGGGAGGGGAGCCAAGGCTGGCTTCCAAGTCCCCTCCTCCAGGTACGGGGGAGGGAGGGGGACGTGGGAAGCTCAGCTGGACCCTGGGCCTCTGTCCTCAGTGCCCACCGAGAGCAGGGTTCCAGGATCCCCAGGCTCTAGGGGGAAGGTTTGAGATAAATGAAATTAATATTGCTCACCCGGCAAGAGGCTAAGGAAAAGCCAGGGTTTTCAAAGCCTGCTTTTATGGACGGGCCAGGCTTGGTACAGGCCCGCAACCCTGGCCCTGGTTTTCAGGATGAAAGGAAAATCCAAAGGGGGTTTGATGGTGTTTGATTTGACAAGATTCTTTAGATGGGCAGCGGTCTCCTTGGGCTCCACCCACGCCCCCCACCTCTCTGCACATCAGGGCAGGAAAACAGCCTTGCTTCCCAGGAAAGTCAACCCTCCCCAGCTTTTCCCGGTTCTCTAAAGGCCTTTCCAAAGACTGAGACACAGAGACAGAGGGGAGCTGACACCCTGTCCCCCGGTGGGCGTCCGGCCATCTGTGGCCTCAGCAACCTGGGAGGACACTGGGCAGTCACCCTCTGGGGGAAGATGGATGGGCCAGGCCCCGTGTAAATTAATGAAAAGATTAAACTTGGGCTGAAGGGGACATCAACTTTTATGTCATCTCTCTGGATCTTTCTGACTGGGCACGGTCATCCCTCCCAGCCTTGATGTAGTGTTTCTATAAAAATAAATTACTTGTAATTGAATTCTGCACTATTTCTTTCACTACTCTATTACTGAGCTGCACCTGGGAGGGAGGGATGGACTGGTCACGGAAGGGCTGGGGGTGCGGGCGGGTCTCCTGAAGGCCCATTTCCAGGAGGAAAAAGGAGGAAGGCAGAGGGGGTGCGTGTGCAGCCAGAGAGGCAGGAGCAGGCAACGCCTGCAAAGACTCCTCAAAAGCGATGTGGGGGAGAAAAGAAAAGCAAGCAGGTCCCCTTGGCCACAGGCAATCCGGCGGCCTGTGTCTCTGGTCTCTGGGAACCCTCATAAAAATCAATTAGTGGGCGAGGAGGAATCCAGGCTGGGAGGTGAGGGAAGAGATGCAGGGACACCGAACTATCTTTGAATCCTCCCCCCACCCCACCTTCTCCCCTTGGTCGGGTCATCCTGTCGGGGACAGCGTGTCCGAGCTGTCCCGGGCTAGGGTTTCAATTTCGTGTGGAAATGCGCTGTAAATAAATTGCGGCGGCGATGGAACTTGCCGCTTATTAACCTTTTGTTTGGAGCAGGGGCTGGCCCGCCCCACTGCACAGCTGTCAGGGTTATAATCGAAAGTTATGAGACCGTGGTGAGGAGCAGCCCATAATTGAATTACAACAAATATCTTTGGGTTTATGGCGCAGAGCTAAATTAAATGTCATTATTCACTGTCTGTAATGGAAATCAAAAGGAAATCAGATTACGGCGTGGGTGAGAGAAATCGGGGAATGGGCCTTAATGAAGAAATAACTGTCTAAATCAGTGTGCGCCACTTTACTTACATATTCAGGACTAATTGGAATTGATCGCAAATCACCCAAGACTGATTTATTATCACTTAACGCACCGGCTAATTCATCACTTTTATTCTTCATAATCTTGTGTTGTTGTTGTTGTTGTTGTTTTTTCTCCTTCTCCCCCGCTGAAGGGAAAGTGAACTCCACATTCTAGATTTAAATGGGATTCTGGGTTTGAAAAATGCCCTTCCAGGGAGTAGAATGTGCTGTCTTTGAGTGTGGTTGGGCTCTCCGGAGCAGTGCATGGCTGGTACCCAAATGAGAGAGAGATGGAGGGATGGAGACATGGGGACATGGGGACATGGAGAGATGGAAAGAGATGGAGAGAGACGGAGGGAGATGGAGAGATGGAGGGAGAGGGAGATGGAGAGATGGCGGGAGATGGATAGATGGAGAGAGATGTAGAGAGCTCGAAGGAGATGGAGATGGAGAGAGATGGAGAGATGGGGAGAGATGGAGAGACGGAGAGAGATGGAGAGAGATCAAAGGAGATGGAGAGAGATGGAGAGATGGGGAGAGATGGAGAGAGATGGAGAGAGATGGAGAGATGGGGAGAGATGGAGAGAGATGGAGAGATGGAGGGAGATGGAGGGAGATGGAGAGAGATGGAGAGAGATAGAGAAGTGGAGAGATGGAGAGAGATGGGGAGAGATGGACAGATGGATAGAGGCGTGGAGAGGAAAGGGGAGATACCAGGGCAGACTAAGAGAGGAGGAAGGCTCTGTCCATCAGGAAGAGAATGGGGGAGTCTTTAGGGGTGCATGGTGGGTGGTAGAAGGAATATGAGCTCAGGCTTTGGAAATGAATTCAAGATTGGTGGATTGTAGCTCCTCGGAAGGGGCCCATTTTTGGAATGGCTTTTCAAAGGAACATCAGGAAAGTTTCTCAAGCTGTCTGCAGCCTGGGGGGCTGAGCTTTCGAAGGAAGGTTCTGGAATGCCTGTTCTGCCAGGCAGGTCTGAGGTTCAGCCTGGGACAAAAAAATAGTTGCTCACAGACGTGTGTGTGCATGTATGTGTGTGTGTGTGTGTGTGTGTGTGTGTGTGTGTGTGTGTGTGTGGTAGTTTGTATTTGTAGGATTCCCCGTGTTCCCAGCTCTGCGGGGTTCGTGAGGGTCCCTGCATGGTCCGGGGTAGCCAGGGTCAGTGCTTTGAGCAATCACCCGTCCTAGGTCAATGATTGTGAGGCTGCAAATGAAGCAATAAAAAACTCCCCCGGAAGCTGGGAGGAAAATAGGAAATAAGAAACTTAGGAAAAATCAACTGGGGGCTCTTGGTTTCCTGACTGACAGGTGTCATCTTGCTGTCCAAGGGAAATGGCTTTCTGAAGTGTGTGTGTGTGTGGGGGGGCTGTTGAGGTGGGGAAAGGACTTGGGGCTCCCTGGCACCCCAGTTTTGACGGCAGGGCTGGGCACTTTCTCAGCAGCCTGGTGAGAAGCTCCCTGCCCCTGTGAAGTGTCCTCAGGCTGGGGGTGGGGCCACAGAGCCAGGCTTTTGTGGATCGATGACAGTGTTGACCTTGTAATATTAACCGGGACCCTGCAGGCTCCCGAGGGACTCGGAGGGCAGGACTCGGAGGGCAGGACCCGACGGTTAGTGGACTCAGGGCGCCCCACCCCCCAGGTGATTGGGGAGGGGCTCATTCCAAGATGCTTATTCATTTTCCAGCGCTCTGGCGGGCAAAACCCTGGATGGGAAGGGGAGGCTCTCTCCCACATTGCCGGGTGGAGGGGCGATGCCCACACAGAACCTGGGGCCTTCCCATCCGCTTCCCCAACACCCACTTCTTCATCCTCAAGGTGCGGCTGTCGGCTCTCAGGCGCCACCCACGGCCTGCTGGACGGGCGGGGAGGGCGCAGAATCCCCGACTTTGACAAGTCCCAGCCCCTTCCGCCAGCGCCGCGAGGCTGGGGCGCTGCGGGGCTGCATGGCTGGGGGTGGGGGGTGGGTCTCCGCCCACCGGCCAACCGCCCGGCCTCCCGGGTCCTCCTGCCCGGCGACTCACGGGGCCGCGCGCCCCTCTGCTCCGTCCCGTCCCCAGGTTTGGTTCCAGAACCGCCGGGCCAAGTGCCGAAAACAGGAGAATCAGATGCACAAAGGTGGGTGCGGGGCCTGCGGGGGTCCGCGGCGGGTGGGCGGGCGGGCGGCGCGCGGGCGGCGCGCGAGCGCTCACGGCTGCTGTCTCCCGCAGGGGTCATCCTGGGCACCGCCAGTCACCTGGACGCCTGCAGGGTGGCGCCCTACGTGAATATGGGCGCCCTGCGAATGCCCTTCCAACAGGTAGCCGGCTTTTCTGCCTTGGGCCCGGCCCCCCCTGCCCTCCTCCGGCCGCCGCCGCCGCGGGGAAGAAACGCTGCCGCTTTACAGCAGGGCTTTCATAAACCTTGGCACGTATTAAAATCGCGCTGTAAAACTCCAAGGCGCACCTGGGGGAGGGCGGGAGGAACGCCTCACACAGACTGACGAAGCTCAGTGCCGGCAGCCACCCGGCAGACCCAGGGGCCTGGCCGGGGCTGCCTGGAGCCGGGTGCGCGCGTGCGCGTGTGCGCGTGTGTGCGCGTGTGCACGCGTGTGCTGAGATCCCCGCACGCCCCCCTCCCTCCCTCCAGGACCCCAGGCCCTGGGCCCACAGTGTCAGAACCAGGGACCCAGCACCCACCCACGGTGACCAGCAGGGACGTGGAGGGAAAGAGAAACTGGAAAATAGTCTCGAGACAGGGCCGGCCCCATCCCAGCAGGAAGCACCCCTACAGGCGCCTGTTTGCTCCTGGGGTCTGGTTGGCGCTGTGGACTCCCTGCCACATGGGGTGGGCGCGCTTATGCTGACCCACCTGGGGTGCTGGTCCCCCGGTTCAGCCCGGCCACGGCACCGGCCACCCGCACGCGGTGGTTTCTCTGCAAGGGGCCAGGCTGGGTCTATATTTGGCCCCCGCTGGCTTCCGGGTGGGAGGCCTGGTCAGACTCAGTGTCCACTGGGGCGTGTGTGGTTATAAATAGAGCTGGGGAGGTGGAGGAGGCCAGCCTCCCTGGTGCCCAAGGCTGGAAGGGCAGACAGGGCCCACGGTGCCCAGAAGACTGGAGACCTCCACGGCCTGCACCCTGTAGGGACACCTGACGCTGCCCCACCCCAGCCGTGGGGCCGACCCTTAGTCCTTCATGGACTTGACCCTCGTGAGAGCAGTGCAGTGGCTTTGCTGGTCTGCGAGACGGGGACACCCCTGGGAGCGTGATGGGGACCCATAGGAGTCCCACAGAAATTGGGGACATGGGTGCGCAGCTGGTGTGAGTGTGTGTGTGAGTGTGTATGTGGGTGGAGGACAGGGCTCTGCCTCTGTTCGAAGTGGTCACTGACCCTGTCTAGACACGAGTGGGCCACAAAAACGGGGTCTGTCCCACCAGGAGGGGTGACAGCAGCGTGCTGGTCCCTGGACTTGGGGGAGTGGCTGATGAAGGGTCCCCGGGAGGGGAGTGCCCTTGGGGGTCCCTGAGGGCAGGAGAGGAAGCCCCCAGCACCAGCAGTCCTCTGCGGCCCCCTCACCTGAGATTCTGCCCCGCAGGTCCAGGCTCAGCTGCAGCTGGAAGGCGTGGCGCACGCGCACCCGCACCTGCACCCGCATCTGGCGGCTCACGCGCCCTACCTGATGTTCCCGCCGCCACCCTTCGGCCTGCCCATCGCGTCGCTGGCCGAGTCCGCCTCCGCCGCCGCCGTGGTGGCCGCCGCCGCCAAAAGCAACAGTAAAAACTCCAGCATCGCCGACCTGCGGCTGAAGGCGCGCAAGCACGCGGAGGCCTTGGGGCTCTGACCCGCCGCGCCGCCGCCCCGCGCCCGGCCCGGGACCCCCGGGACCCCCGACGGCCGCACGGACATCCCGGAGCCGGGGGCACCGCCGGCGGAGGGAGGGCGCCTCCAGGCACGCGCGCGCCGGCTCCACCAGCCCCCGCAGACGCTACGCGACGGACACACGGACCGAGAGTCGGAGAGCCGCCCACGAGGCCACCTGGGCGCCCGCGGACCCAGGGTCCCCAGCCGTCCCACCCTGTGCATGCGGCCTACTCACGTACCTTCGGAAGACTGCGTCGTTGGAACACCCTGGGGTGATCTCCGCGGACATCCTGTCGGGGACGCCGCCCATGAGGCTTGGGATTCGCTCGTTTGAGCCAAGCACCTGGGTTCCCAGTGAGGAGTTTCTGGAATCCCGCCGCGGCCAGCGCCCCCTCCCCGAAGGCAGCAATAAGGAATCTGAACACCCCAGCCGCCGCGGGAGGGCGCCCTGCTCCTCAGCGGGCCCTTTTGGGGGACCTGAACGGTGAGCTTGGCCTTGAGGCCCAGGTGTGTCCCAGCGGCGCCCCGAGGTGGGGGCCAGATAACGGCCCCGCTTTGGATGCTCGAAAGGACACTTTGTTTCTTTTCTTTTTCTTTTTCTTTCTTTTTTTATTTTTTCCTTCTTTGCTGTTCGGCAGAGTTCAGACACAGGTGACTGGTGCAGGAGACCCAGAGACAACGTCTCACATCGTGCAGGAAAGTGCAATACTGTAAATATTAGAGATTTAAGAGGGAAGAGCCGTGCTCTCTGCAGCAGCAGCTTCGGACTTTTGCGGGACGCGGTCCACACACGGCCTGCAGGCGTGGACGGGAGGGGAGTGGCCTGGAGGTGCTGTGGGGGCTCCTGGGGGGCAGGGAGGCCTGGAGAAGGGCCGCAGGCGGTGAGTCTGTGATACCCTTCTGTCTCCCTCGGTGGGATTCCTCCTGTTCTGGGAGCACCAACTAGCTCCTTGTCCGAGCGGCTGGGCCGGAGAAAGAAAGTGGCCGGAGCACACGGAACCAAAGCTTTGAGGGTCTTCCCTGTGCCCCCACGTTCCGGGCACTGTTTTTGGCGGATGTGTGGTTGCCTGCTTGTCTACCTCTGAGATGCAATGTGATTTTTGCCTTAGTCCCCAGGCCTGTCCAGACACGCCGCCGCCGCCCCAGCCACTGCCGCCTCCTGTCCAGGCCTCGGCTGACCCGGGCTGTTGTCTCCCCAAATTCCATGCTCTCCTCTTGTTCCTAAACTGGAGCTTTCCAGGCGGGGCCTCTCCCATCATCTCTCTTTGCCCCCTGCCCGCGGCACCTGGGGGCAAGGAAACCAACACTTGTTTTTGCTTCTCCTTCCACG
This sequence comes from Solenodon paradoxus, assembly GCA_004363575.1. Classification (NCBI taxonomy): domain Eukaryota; kingdom Metazoa; phylum Chordata; class Mammalia; order Eulipotyphla; family Solenodontidae; genus Solenodon; species Solenodon paradoxus. Next base: position 22,872 of record RJWH01005810.1, on the reverse strand, counting down.
GGAAGGGGTAGCGGCTTCATTCGCTCCTCACCCAGCCAAGACGGGACTGCACGCAGGTGCTCTGGGGCCGACGGTCTGAAAGTCTTTTTGACGAATCCAAAGCCCCCTCGACCATGCTTTGTTTTCTTTTTTTTTTTCCCCCAATTTGGAAATGTAAGGAAAGTTCTTCAGCGATGGAGAGAGGGAGCAGACAAGTCGGGGTTGCAATCTCCGCCACCTTTCCCCACATGCTGGGGCCTGGGACTGGCCTTTGGATACGAGTCTGGGCTTCCCGAGGTGGAGGACCAGGCAGTAGGGCACGTCGGCTGTGGCTGCGGGTCCTCTGGAATCTCCTGGGACCCCGGGCTGAGCCGTGGGCTGGTGACAGGCAGGCGTCCTAGAGAAGAACATTTGCTTATTGGGTTCAGGATGCTGTGTGAGGACTGTCACCCAGTGGAACCGCGCAGATGGAACCCCGAGACATAGGGGAGCCCCAGTGCCAGAGGATGAATGCTGGCAAATTCGGGTGACCCTGTCCACCCTCCACGCGGGTGGAGGGGAACATCTCTCAGCCTCTTTCCCCCTAGAAAGTGTAGGATGAGCATTTCCGCCTGGCCCCCGACTCTGTCCTGTGTCTGCATCCTTGAGGCTGGCAGGACTGCTGGATGCCAGGGGGTGTCCGTGTCTTTGGGAACCGGCCCCACATGCGTGTGAGCATCTCTGTCCTGGGTAGGGCCGGCCCCTTTCCCAAGGCCAAGTCAGGTCAGAAATCCAGCGTCTGGGCTGGACCCCTTTCGGCTGCCAAGCGAGCATGGGTATGATTTCCAGAGAGCAGCTGCGTAGATTACAGGCCAGGGGAGACATGGGAGAGATTTCATGTGAGGTCACGGGGGCACACAGTGGGGGCGAGGCCATCTGTGGCCGGGCGGGGCTGGCGGCCACCCCTGCAGGGTGAGCTGGGAAAGGCTTTTTCTTTTCTCTGAAAACTGGGCCCAAGGAGGAGGATGCTGAGGGTGGCACAAGCCCTTGTGCTGTGTTTGCATGTGGTTCGCCCGCTTAGGAAGGCACCTGGTGCTTGGCGTGGACGGCTGGCTCCTCTCCCCACTGCCTGGCCGGCCCACCATTGTCCCCTCTCATTGGAAGCCTGCGTTCCCGTCCCGGCTTGAGGGTGGTGGGACCGTGTGCAGACGCCTGGAAGCTTCTGCAAAAAGCAGCTGGGAATCTCAGCTCCCAGCTGCACCCCATTAATAGTAATAGAGGAGGGACCCCTTTTGCACCCCTGATTTTCCATCTCAGGGGTTCACACTTCCTTCAGCATGGGACGGCCCCCCAGCCCCTTTCACGCAGCGTTTTGCCCTGGGGTCCCCCGGGGAGGCAGGCAGAGACAGCACATCAGAGGCCCTTAGCTGGGGGGCGCGGGTGGAGACCTGCGTGAATGACCCCCACGTTGAAGTCAACCCCAAACCGGTGCCTGGAGGGTGAAATGGGAGTTTACGAAGGAGGCCACGTTGGAATCCACGGGCAAGCATGATGCAATGTGTAAATGTTTTACGGAGACGCGCTACTACGTGCGGGAAATCGGGATGGAATGTAGAAACCAACGAGTTTCAACGGGGCGAAGCTGCTGTTTATTGAGGGGCAGCGCCCGCAGGCTGAGGCGGACCACGGGGCGTCCGGGGCTCGGTCCTGGTGTCAGTTGGAGGGGTCGGGGCTCAGTTAGGGGCTCTGTCCAGGGAGACTGCGCTTCGGCACAGGAGTTTGGGTCTCACTTAGCGGCGTCCGGGCTCGATCTGGGGCTCGGTCTGCGACGTCCATCTCCCCTGCTTCTTGAAACTGGATGTATGTGGATGTGTTATTTATTTTTGGGGGTTGAAAGGTCATAAATACGTGCTATTTTAATTATGTTGAGTGTACATTGGACATGGGCTGGCATTTATTTTTCTATTTTTTAAGCCTGTCGGGTTCCCCTCCCTCCTCCTCCTCGTCCTCCTCCTCCTCCTGCCATCGCCCCGCCGCCACCGCTGCAGGTGTGATTTATGGCCTCATTCGGGGGTGGGAATTCGCCGACCCCGAGGTGTCAGTCTCCCAGAAACGTTTTGGTTTGTTTTTTTTTTTTCTGTTGTTGTTTTATTTTATTTTTTTCCTTCAGGGATGGCTCCGATGGACAGAAATGCCACCGCCTTCCCCAACCCCACCCCGAGCGACGGCCGCAGCGTTGCACCTTTGGCGCCGGGCGGGGAGAAGGCGGGGCGGCGGGGCGTCGCCCTTCCCGCATGCTTCTGACCCCAGACGCCCTTAGTTCTAGTTACAAAGTGTGTTTTGTCACACCATATAGTCTGAATGTAAACCTTGTTGAACCCAGATATAAATAAACTTATAAATATTTGTATCCAAGTGCTTGCAACACACGCCGGCGTCTGGGGTGGGGTTGGGGGTGCAGACGCTTGCGAGCGGGGTGTCCGCGCCGAAGGCCCAGGGTGTCTCTTGCGACCGGGTGTCTCTCCGCTGACGAGCCCACCATTCGGAGGGTCCCCGCCCGGGGGTCCATCGCTGGATGCCTGTGACCCCCTCGGACAGACGACGGATGGACAGACGGCCTGACGGATGGCTTGACGGATCAGGCGTGCGGGTTCGCCGCTGGGACTTGGACACTTCAAAGCGGCAGGGAAGTTTTCCACTTTCCATTTGGATTCGAGTGGAAGCGGGGGTAGGGGGTGGCTTCTCCGCCCGTGGTTTGGAGGGCTCAGTCCTTTTCGGGAAAACAGGAATCCGCGCTGCGAGACATGAAATTTGAAGGCCGGGAGGACAGCTTTGGGACGAGCCGGCAGCGCCTTTAGCAAAGGCAGTTAAGGACTCGACTTCGCCAGGCGAGCGCCCCGGGGGGCAGATGAATCTCCTGGGTGTGGGGGGGGCTCCCTGGGGTCCGATGATCACACCTCCGCCGGAGGAGTCTCCCCGGGTGGGCTCCGCTGCACACTGTCAGCCTCAGGCTGCTTTCCCACCTCCCAGGTGCTGGGAAAGAGGGAATGTCCTCTAAGTCCACGCGGAGGGATCTGGGGGTGACCCTAGCCGGGTCCTGAGAAGGATCCTTCGTTTCTGAGCTGCAGCTAGTCCGTCTTGGGGGACAAATGCTCGCCCCCGGCCGTCACCTCTGAGTGTAGAGAGCGCCGGGTAAGATAACCATGCACAGGCACCGCTCCGTCGTGCAGTCCTTCTTGCAGAAAACGCTACCCTGTGACACACGGGCTCCCCGCGCTGCAGACGAGTACTCGCCCCTTTGCAAAGAGTGCGCCCCGGTTCCCCTCCGCGCCCCCGGCCCCGGATGCAGGTCTCAGCCCCGAATTCCGTGGCTGGCGCTGTGGCCTTTCCTGGCCTCCAACACAAAGATTCTTAGGAACCGGACAGATTTTTTTTCTCCCCCGACACTCACGGGGGCCTCCTTGTGGAAAAATGAGTATTTATGGTTATGTTGGTCTCACAATCACCGGGCGTTCTGGACTCACCGAGGTGACCCCCAAAGACGGACTCTCTGCAGGTCAGAAATGACAGACATGTCTGAGGACCTGCCCGGGGCGTGGTTCCCAAATTCCTCCACCTGGGCTTAGAGGAGATTCCCACTTTCCAGTGACCTTGGAGGCTGGAAAGCACCTTGAGACTGAACAGTGGGAGGCGGGGGAGACCCAGGGATGTTCCTCCATGGAGGTGTGACCACCAGGTGGACAGAACAGAAGGCCAGCACTGGCGTGTCCCCTGCAGAGCCCGCTGTTGGGGCTCATCCGGGCTCAGCCTGTGCTGTGTCCACAGGCGAATTTATTTTCACAGAGACCTGGCTGCAAACTTGCGTGGGTTCTGCCTTCCCAGCAGGTTTACTGCCTCCGTGTGGGATGGACTGAGGTCCTGGGTGACCGCTGAGATTGCACACGGCGAGTTTGCAGGGTGAGGCTGCAGGAGTTTGGTTATTTGTCACTGGCAGGCAGAGGAGGAGGTTTCTCCTCCGAGTCTGCAGATACATGCAACTAATATCATAATGTCACAGAGGTGGGCTTCAGGTCCCCAGAAGTGCTGAGTCCACTGGCTGGACCTGTGGGGCAAGGTGGGCATCCTGTGTGCTAATCCCGGACCCACGGTCTGACTGGAATCCTGACCGGTGTGAGTCTGCACCTGTCCTTGGACACCAGCACCTTCTCCTCCACGGTCTGCCTGTCCTTACAAGCAATGCTTCACGAAGGAACAGAAGCGTTTGCAATATTTCCTCAAAGAAAAACCCCAGGAAGAGATCTTGCAGGGGCCCCGCATGGGAGCAGAAATCTTTGCACAGAGCTGGTGTTGGGGAGAGGTATTCCCCATCCTGATTCCCTGGGAAGGAGCTGCGTCCTTCCCTCCCCGGCGAGGCCAGGACGACTGGGTGCAGACACGCCGGGACCGGACGGATGGTCACTTGCTGGCGTCTGGTCCTGGGGTGAGTGTGTCCTTTTCTGCAGCTCCCGTGGGGTCAGTGGGGACACATGGGACGTCCATGCGTCATGAATGCTGCTGCTGACAGCTTGCCTTGGTTCCCCCGAAAGCCGGTCCAGAAAAACACACTTTTCGTTGGTGCAGGAAGACACAGGGCGGGAACAGGGCTGCACCGGAGAAGGGGAAGAGGGAGCGGATGCTGGGGGATGACACGGGTCCTCGGCAGCTGCATCTTCGCCAGGTAGCTCACGGGGACCCTCGCCCTGTGTTTTCAAAAAACTGGTTTGAAAAGAAAACTTGTGAGTACACGGCACAGATGTCGATTGAGTCCGTCTGACAAACCCAGGAGGCGTCGGTCACGTTGCTGCAAGTGGAGAGGCTGCTTGTCCCCATGTGGCTACTCTCTGTCTGTGTCTCCTCCGTGTGTGTCTCCTCCGAGGACACGGTGCTGGGAGGTGGGTCCTCATCTCAGGTCCTCACTCAGCACGTCTGCAGGGACCTGTCACACACCTGTCTCTGTCCCCGCGGCTGCTCCTCTGCCTGTGTCTCCTCTGTGTCTCCCCTGAGGACACGGGGCTGGGAGGTGGGTCCTCATCTCAGGTCCTCACTCACCACATCTGCAGGGACCCTGGGATTATAAGGTCTGTTATGAGGCCCAGGTGTGGACATAGACTCACCTTCTGGACACAAGCAGGGCCGGACACGTATTAGGAGGATGTTCCCAGCATCGGCATCTCCTACCAGAGCTGCAGGACAGAGAAATCGTGACCCACACCTGCTGTGTCCTGTCGCTGAAACACCCAAACCCCAGAGTTTTCAGAAGAAGCAGGAGATAGGAAGGTCATGACCTGATTTCTCACACAGCAGCCTGGTGACTAGGGGGATGTGGTCATCATGCATCAAGTCTCTGTCCGTCATTGCCTGTGGCTGCAGCCTGCCTGTCCACCTGTGAATCTATTATCTCTCTTTCCTTCCATCCACCCAACCATCCATTACTCATCCACCCATCACCTATCTTTCTGTCTATAATCATGATGGACAGATGGATGGATGCATGAATGATGGAAGGATGGATGATGGATCTAGGTATCATTTATCTGTCTATATGTCTGTTATGTATCTTTGTATCTATGTATCCATCTGTCTGTCTAATCTGCATGTTCTCCATCTATGCATCCATCCATCCATCCATCCACCCATCATTTCTCTATCATCTATCCATCTAATCTATCTGCTTATATCCATGTACCATCTCTGTCATCTATATATCTAGGCACCTGTCTAACCATCCATTCATGTCATCTACCTGTATGTCTGTCTGTGTCTCTGTATCTGTCTTCTATCCATCCATCCATCTGTCTGCCTGTTTAATCTGCCTGTACTCTACCTGCCCATCCATCATCCATCTATCTTTCTATCATCGATCTCTCTATCATCTATCGATCCATCCATGTATGGATGTCTGTCTGTCTGTCTCTCTGTATCTGTCTTCTGTCTTCTGTCTGTCTAATCTGTCTATCATCTATGTATCCATCCATGCATCCATCCATCTATCTGTCTGTGTGTATCTATCTTCTATCCATCTATGTATCTATCCATCCATGCATTCATCCATCCATCCGTCTGTCTCTTCTATCCATCTGTGTATCTATCTATCCATCCATGCATCCATCTGTCTGTCTCTTCTATCCATCTATATATCTATCTATCCATCCATGCATCCATTCATGCATCCATCCGTCTCTTTTATCCATCTATGTATCTATCTATCCATCCATGCATCCATCCATCCATCCGTCTGTCTCTTCTATCCATCTATGTATATATCTATCCATCCATGCATCCATCAGTCTGTCTCTTCTATCCATCTATGTATCTATCCATTCATGCGTCCGTCTATGCATCCATGCATCCATCCATCCATCTGTGTCTTCTATCCATCTATGTATCTATCTATCCATCCATGCATCCATCCATTCATCCGTGTCTTCTATCCATCCACATGTCTATTCATCCATGCACGCATCCGTCCACCTGTCTGTCTGTATCTAACTCCTATCCATCTATGTCTCTGTCGATCCATCCACACATCCAGCCGTCCGTCTCCCTCTCTGTGCACACCTGTCTTCCATCTCTCTCTCATCCACACCCACTCGGAGAACTGCACTCACACCTGCAGCAGACTCTCCCAGCCAGGCCACCCGTCCCGCCCCGGCACCCCGTGCCCACCATCCCGCCTCCCACCTCCCGGGCCGCTGCTGACATGAGGCTCCGGCCTGTGCGGCCCCTGGCCACCTGTCCCCGGCCGTCTCCGGCTGCACGTCTCCCGTGCTGGGGTGTGGAGTGAGCACCGGGACGGGCATCTCCCGGCCGCCAGAGTCGTGGCAGGGAGGCGGCACTAATGCAGCCGGCCAGGCGATCATTAGCGTCTCCCGCAGACAGACGCGTGCCATGTGGCCGGCTCTCTCGCAAGCAGGTCTTTCTTTCTGGGTTATCGCTTTGACAACCGGCAGCTCCTGGCTTTTTTTTTTTTTTTTTTTGGGGGGGGGGCGGAATGGCTTCATCTTCCAGAACATTCTCAGTCCCCGAGAGAAGACATGGAGCTATGAGTGGAGATGCGCTAGCTCCGTCCTACTCAGCCCCCAGCCCCTAGTCTCCTAACGCACCGTCGGGGTCTCCCGGTTCCAGACAGAACACAGATGCAATTCTGCAGGAGACGGTCCTCTCGTCTGCTGGCTTCTGGCCGAGCACCCAGCTTCTCACCTCCAGCACAGGGCGGGTGTGGACACGTAGGGCCCAGGACACCTGTGCGAGGGGACCCTTGGGGATATTAGTTCTGCATGATTTGGGTTCTGGGCCCATTTTCGTGTGGAGACAGTTTCGCTGCTCCTGGCTCTCTGGTCAGGAGCAGGATTTCTGGGTCCGCGTTCACTTGGGGTGGAAATTGTCTCCTTTTTCTCTCTCTGGAGAAGGTCCTGGGAGGCATCAACACGTTTGCCCTCGGGATTAAACTCCACCTGATCTGCTGGCTTTTCTGCGAACACTTTCTGCAAACACGGATGCTTTGAGCATCAGCACAGGAACAGGAAAAAGGGCACCTACATCGGCTGCTAGGGGTTTCATCACTTAGTGGGCTTTATGGCCTCTTGGGTGTTTGGTATTTGGTTCCAAATGCACCGTGGAAAACGAAGACACACCGAAGAGGTGGGCACCTGGTGAGGTTTCCAGGCTGCTCCGCAGAGAAGACAGTCTACGTCTTCTGTGCTCCTCACACAGGAGGTGACAGTCACTTTGTAGTCACTGTTGAAATGCAGAGTCGTGACTCCTACCCTGTGGGTCTTCTCTCTCCAGAGGGTGAATTTGTGTTGGCCCTGATGGCCCAGGAGGTGACTGTGTGGAGGAGCAGAGAGATGCAGAGAGAGGGAGAGATGGAGAGACATGGGGAGAGATGGAGAGATGTGGAGAAATGGAGAGAGACGGAGAGATGTAGAGAGATGGAGGGAGATTGAGGGACATGGAGAGAGATGGGGAGATGGAGAGATGGAGACAGATGGAGGGACATGGAGAGATAGAAAGAGAAGGAGAGATGGAGGGAGATGGAGAGACGGAGAGAGATGCGGAGATATGGAGAGAGATGGAAGGAGATGCAGAGAGATGGGGAGATGGTGAGAGATGGAGAAAGATGGAGGGAGATGGGAGAGATGGAGGGAGATGGAGAGATGGAGAGACATGGAGAGAGATAGAGAGAAGAGATGGACAGATGTACAGATGGACAGATGGAGCGATGGGGAGGGATGGGGAGGTGAAGAGAGATGGAGGGACGTGGAGAGAGATGGAGAGATGGAAAGAAATGGAGAAGTTCTACTGAACAACCGTTGAGAAGCCACGCAGAGGTGAAGGCCCCAGGGGGCCACCTGTTCCCCCATTTCTCGACTCTCCGCAGCCCTGCTGGGCCTCTGACATCTCGCGGTGCTCCTGTAGGAACCGTGCCCGCTGCTGCCCGTCTCCGCTGCAGCCCGCACCCCACGCCGCCAGGACAGGGCCAGGTGGCCTAGTCTCTGGACACTTTGAAAAGCTGCCTTAATGGGGCTGGAAAACACGGGGAAGTGGGCGTTCCCTCCCGGGGGATGGACTGCGGGTGGTCACGGGGGTCAGGATGTGCCAGTCTTTCCCTGGATAAGAGACGGGCGCCCGGGGCCCAGGAGGTTGCTGCATGGGGCCGTGGTCTCCTCGATGCCCTGTGAGCGGGCTCGGGTATCGGGTTTTCCTCCAAGCCCTGCAGACGACTGGGAGGGACAGAGCTCCTCCCCGCCACCGTCACCTTCAGGCCATGCGTCCTGTCGACGGAGCGCAGACGTTTCCACACGGCCGGGCAGATGCAAGTCCAAGGGGCCTCGGGTCTGCGTGTTGGTGGGAACGGCCAAGGGCCCCTGGCTCAGGCGTGCAGGGAATTGTTCCTGCCAGGGTGGACCTGAGACGGCATCTCACCAGGACCTTCTGGGTCCGGGGTCCCTGCAGGCGTGACGATGAGGGTCTGAGGCCGGCTCATCTCTCATCTCTCCCTGGATGCCTGGAAGTGTCCGTGGTATGGACCAGCCTGTCCCCCAGCACTTTGGCCCTTTTTGGGGGGCTCCTGGGTTGAAGCTCTCTGTCTGCCTGGAGGAGTCGGGGCTCCTTGGAGGAGCACTCGGTTCCCTTGCAAACGCACAGGGAGACCTGGGTCCTTGGCACCTTCCATCTGCACGCAGGCTGGACAGACTGGGGACCCAGCGTGGGGACCCCGCAGACCGTGCACCGGCCCACCCTGCCCCAGAGGCTCCGCCGGGTCCTGGGAGCTTCACGCACTGAGGAACCTCATTTCTGGTCAACAAGTCCAAGGTCTTTCACGTGGACACAGGAGGCTGCTGTGTCACCGCAGCAGAGAAGGGACCCCAAGCTCGCTTTCCAAGGGAGCCCCTTTCCCAGGGTGGCTGCCCTGATTCCTCCCCGGCCGGCCCGTGAGTCCCAGGACACGGGGCCCAGCTCCCGGCGAACCTGGCATGGAAACACGGAGGGGAAGGAACACAGAGGCAGTTTCCAAACACAAAGGGCTTAAGGGAAAGTGAGGAGGAGGGAGGAAAGGTGGGAGGGAACAGTCTCACCAGGGGCTTTGAGCTTCCTCCTCTGGGTGCACAGGGATGAGGCTCCCAGCCGACGCCTGTCCTGCAGAGAAGTCGGCCCTTCACGGGGCGCAGGCCAGGGTGGATGCAGTCTGGACGCTGACCCCGCGATGCCTCTTCCTTCTGTGTCTCCAGCTGCGGCTGAGAACTCCAGGAATCAGGCCGCAAGTCTCTGCCCCAGAATGAGCCCTTGGGTCCTCAGGCTCAGGGCCCCAATCTCCATGCAAGTCTCCCTGGGGCTCCCATCTCTGCACATGACTCCCAGGGGCCTCCGATCCCCATGCGTGGCTCTCTGGGGGGCCCCCAAACCCACACACGGCTCCCCAGGGACCCCGATCCCCGCGCACAGCTCCCCGGGGTCCCCATCTCTGTGCACGGCTCCCCAGGGACCCCATCTCTGTGCACATCTCCCTGGGGTCCCCATCTCTGTGCAAGGCTCCCTGGAGCCCCCGTCTCCGTGCACGGATCCCCATGTCCGTGCACGGCTCCCCGGGGCCCCCGTCTCCGTGCACGGGTCCCCATGTCCGTGCACGACTCCGCGGGGCCCCCGTCTCCGTGCACGGGTCCCCATGTCCGTTCACGGCTCCCCGGGGCCCCCGTCTCCGTGCACGGGTCCCCATGTCTGTGCACGGCTCCCTGGGGCCCCCCTGTCCTTGCACGGCTCCCAGGGGCCCCCATCTCCGTGCACGGATCCCCATCTCTGTGCACGGCTCCCTGGGGCCCACATCTCCGTGCACATGTGCATCCATGCGTGATGCTCGCCTGACTGTACACCTGGCTGCTTGCATGTGCCGCCTGCAAAGAAGGGTGCCCACGTTCACGCGTGTTCGTGTGTGATGACCTGTGACCGTACTGTTCCGGGGTCCACATTCCTGTTCCCGCCACGTGTCCTGCAGACACACTCTCCGCCCCCAAATCAGCAAACTGCTGCAGGCCCGTCCCTTGCCCCGGGCGCCCCGGGGCGCACACAAGGGGCTCGGCCACGCCGGCCGCGTGCGGGAGGTCTGAGGGGCTTGCATGCACACATGCAAACTTGTCTCTCCAGGTCACGAACTGGGTGCTGTGTAGAAGCCCGTGCACCCTCTGACGTGTGCACGGGGCTCGGGCTGCGGTGGACACAGGGAAACGGGGTCCCCAGGGGTGGGAGGCGTGGAGACGCAGACAAGGGCCCTGATCAAGAGTTCCAGCTGCTATAACAAAGGGCCAGGACACGCTGGTGAATCAACAGGGACTGATTCCTCAGCGTCCTGCAGGCTGGAAGTTTGGGGGGCAGGTGCTTCCTGCAAGCTCAGGTGCTGGGGAGCCCTCACCCTGGTGCTCCTGGCCGCCAGGACGAGGGACTCTCTGGGGTGTCTGGTGCCGGCGCATCCGTCTCTAAGGCATGCAAATCCCTGCCCACCGTCCAGTTCTGTCCTCCAGCTTATCACCTTCCATTCGCGTCCTTGCAGGACCATCCGTGACCCTCTTACCTGACGTTTGGGAGCAGACGCCCCGGGCTCCCCCGGCCGGCGCCCGGCGCGCCCCTCGGGCTGGGTTTCTGGACGCAGGTTGTAAATCTGCTTCTGGCCAGTTCTGTGAACGCCAGCTCCGTGCATGGCCGAGGTGTGGGGGAGCCAGGCCTCGGGCCCGCCGTTGATTTACAGAGTGTGGACTTGCGGTTCCTCCGCCGGTTGTAAATTCACGCCGGGTAGGGGGCGGGGAGCCCGGATCTGGAAGCCGCCGCCCGGTTTTGGGAGGTTTCTGTGGAAGGCGGCCGGTGTGGGGCCGCCCGAGGGCCTGGAGTCTCGTTCTGGCCCAGGCGGGTCCTTCACGAAGGCAGCGGAACCTCCGAATGACCCAAGAGTGTGTACAGTGTGCCCAGTGCCGAGGTTTGCAGATTTTGACCACAGGACCCTTGGCCTGGCCAGGGCGCCGGAGCAGGACGGGGTCTCCCGGAGTCCACGCTTGATGCCAGGGGCCAGGGGGGCTGGCTTTTCTGGAATGTGCACGCCTGGGGCAGACACGGAGGTGGAGGTGCCTGCAAGGGTGGGGACACGATGGGAGGGGTTCAGGGTGCAGTCTTTCCGCCCAGGAGACGGAGAGAGGGGAGGAAGGCGGCGGGTGACCGGTGAGAACACACAGCCGTGGGGCTGAGCAGGCCCCGGTCCCTGTGCGGAGCCTGGAATCCCCGCAGGGGCGAAAGCGGTGTGAGTGTGGAGCTGGCCTGCTTTTTGGCTCAGATGCCCGGCAGGGGGCGCTGGTCAGCGGGGTCACCGGGGCGTTGAACGGGATTCTTTGGCAGTGGTAACCGGTTCACTGGGAACTGGTAAGTGCATTCGCTGGACGTCGTGACTGACTCGCTGGACGTCGTGACTGATTCGCTGGACGTCAGAACTGATTCACTGGACGTCGTGACTGACTCACTGGACGTCGTAGCTGATTCACTGGACGTCGTGACTGACTCGCTGGACGTCGTGACTGACTCGCTGGACGTCGTGACTGACTCGCTGGACGTCGTGACTGACTCACTGGACGTCGTAGCTGATTCACTGGACGTCTTAGTCACGGAGTCACTGACTCACTGGACATGGTAACTGAGAAGCTACAACAAGACGGGAATGTGTCACAGGAGGTCTTGGCGACAGTGGACTGCGATTCACGGGGAGGCCCTCGTGTGACTGAAGATCCTCGTGGTGTGTGGCGCTCTCAGAAAACTGACCAGGAGAGACAGAAGGACGCGGTTCCGATTCTCTCCCGAGTCAGCGGGCAGGGCAGGGAGAGCAGGCTCAGGGCTTGTCTCCTGGAGCGGACTCTGCAGGGTGGGTAAGAGGTGGGCGCTTGGGAGCTGGGACGAGGATACGTCCCCCCAATGGGTCCGTCACGTCCTCTCAAGCTGAGCCAGGAGCCAGGTCGCAGGGTCGCTGGCGGGCGGTGTGAAGGTCACGGGTCAGGCCTGGGTCCCTCCAGACCCCAGACACCCAGGCACCAGCACCTGGGCCGGGGGGACCGGGACGTCATCGGGGAGACAGCACCCCGGACGGAGCCGGGGAGAGGAAAGCCACCAAGCACATGCCCTCGGCCCGGCGGGCGTCACGGACAGGGAAAGGGCACTTGGTTCACTTTACGGGGTTTCAGCGGGATGACGGGGAATTTGTAACAGCGCCTCCGGGACGTTGTAACCAAACCCGTGGGCCATTAGGGCTGGAATTCACGTTGTTACCGGACCCTCGGAACTTGGTAACAGGAGACCCTTGTGATTTTATAAGGGGATCCTGGGGAAGCAGTAAGAAAAGATCATGGGAATTTGCAACAGGATCCCTGGGGGAATCCAAGAGGATTTGCAAGGGACGATCATGGGGAATGGAGAATGGGAGTCACTGGGAATTTCAGCAGGACCACGGGGAATCTGGAACAAGATCCTTGGGAGTTTATGAGACAGAATAGGGGATTTTGGATGGGGATTTATGGGGAATTTATCACAGGATCACTGGGACTTGGTAAGAGGAATGCAGAGGGAGGTTATAATGGGACTGTGGGGAATTTGTAAGAAGACTCATTGGGAAGTTGTAACAAGATCCACTGAGAACTCGTAACATAAGATAACAGGGGAACACAGAATGGGATCCAGAAGGAATTTGGACAGGACCACGGGGACTGTGGAACAAGATCCTTGGAAATTTATGAGAAAAGATCATGGGGGATTCGTAGAAGGATTCACCGAGAATTTGTAACAGGATTCACTGGGAAGTTCTAACAAGATCATGGGGAAGTTACAACGGAAGATCATGGGGGACTGGTAACAGGCACCCATTGGGATTTTCTGTTAGGATCATTGGGAATTTGTAACAAGATTGTTTTTAGGGGTAGGGCTGAGATGATAGAGATAGATGATAGGTGATAAGTGATTTATAGATAGATGACAGATATACGCTAAATACAGATGACAGATGATATATAGGTGATTGATAAATGATATATATATATATATACGTGATTAATAGATAAATGAATGAAAAATGATAAATGGTTAGATAGATGATTGATGATTGATTAGCAGATAACTTTTGGGAATGTGTCACATATAGATATAGATGACAGATGATTGACAGATGAAAGGTGCTATATGACTGAATGATGGATGGTAGATATATAGGTAGATGATAGATATGGAGAGGAATCATACATGATATATACTTGATTGACATACGATTGATACAGGTGATTGATAGGCAAATGAATGATACCTGATAGGTCATATAAATAACAGATACATAGACGATTGATAGATGATTGATAGATGATTGATAGATGACTCACTGATAGATGATGGCCATAGACGATTGATAGATGAGAAGATAGATGATTGATTGATAGATGGTTGACACATGACTCATTGATAGATGATGGCCATAGACGATTGATAGAAGACAGGCAGATGAGAGATGATGGGAGCGGGTTAGATACACAGCATCCTCTGCACACTGATGTCCCTGAGGGACCCTGTGTCACCAGGTCCCTCCGTCTGGCGGCGCTCGCTGGCGCTGACCCGGCTCCGGATGCGCCCTCACCGTGGACTCGGGACCGATGCTTCCGTCGGGGAGCTTGGGCATCTCAGGTGGATACACGGGGCGGCAGCCTGGGACGTCAGCCGTGCCGTCAGGGTCCCCAGTGTGTCCTCAGCACCTGCGTCCTCGAAAAGTCTGTCTGTGTCCCTGAGGACCCGTATGGAGGCTGGAGCCTTGTCCCTGGCGAGGGGCGGGTGGCGGCTGGAGGCGTTTCCCCCAGGGACGCGTCACAGGGCGTCCCCACTGTCCGCTGTGAAGACGTTGGAGCTTGGTCCCGTACAAAAGTCCCTCATCTACCCTGCAGGGGCAGTGCTGCCGGCTGGGGCGGGCTGGGCTGGGCGACGCTCCCGTGGGGACCCCCGGAGCTGCGGTTCTGGGGCAACATCCCCGCCCCCAGCCGGTGCCGCTGCAGGAGGCTGTGTCCGACGCGGGGACGTGCCCGGGCGTCCACGCACACGGGGTCTCCGTGCTCGGCCCCTGGGGTGTGCAAAAACGTCCCGTTTTTCCTGGGTCCTGCACCCCGTGTTAGTGCGGGGGTCTCAGTGGGCGGGTCGCCGTGCGTTCTGTTATTCCGTGTGTCCGTCCTTGCATCTGAGCTGCGTGTCTGAGTCCTCAGCACCTTCTTCCCCGCTCTGCCCACACAAGAAACTCTGCAGTGTCCGCCCCCGGGCGCCCAGACGCAGGGTGTCTGGAGGCGCGCTGGCACGACTGTCCTTGAATATGAAGCGATGGAAGCCTCGAGAGAGGGTTCACGCTGCAGGTGCTCTGGGCGCCCCGGCTGGTCTCGGCTGTGTCGTCTGCCCATGTGCGTCCATCGCCCCTGCGTGGCCGCCTGGCCGCCGGCCTGCGGGACGGGACGGGGTGGCCGGCAGACGTCTGCTTGGGGCGTCGCAGGACTGTGTGTGCAAGGGGCCACGGTGACCACCAGTTCATCCGCGTCATTTTCCCTCCAGAGCAAGAAACAGCCCGGGGCCCGGACGTCCCGTCGGGTGCGGCCGCCCGCTGGCCGTCCCGCGTGCCACCGAACTCGCAGACAGCTCGGCCGCCCCCGCGGAGGGTTTGCGGGCGGCGATGAATGTCTGCCTTGCGCTCCGCAGCTCTTCTGCCTCCCAGGGCCTTCTCTTTGCATCGGAAAATCATTGCTAATTTTGTTTCCTATTTTGTATAATTTTTTTTTTTAACGACGTACACTCAGGGGCGCGGTGCGGGGTCTCATTTGTCTTGGGTTAAGTAGGTCCTTGCAATAAGTCTGTTTGCTGGAGAGGGACGCGCAGAGGAAGAAGCAGCTGGAGCTTGTGGCCTGAGTTTGGGGTTCCCGGGAGGTGGAGCCGGGGCGTTGCTGAGACGGATGGGGCGAGAGGCCGCTGGAGATGCCCGCGGTCACCACCCCTCATTCCGCGTCCGGGCTGAGGACGGGGGATGAATGTACCAACCGCGACACGGAAAGAAAAGAGGCTGGGAAGGAGAAGAATTTGATGCTTTTTTCCCTGTTTCTCTCTCTCTTGCTCTCTCTCTCTATATATAAAACTATTTTTTCCAGGCAAGGCTGGCAGATGAAAACTCAGTGATTCCGGGAAGAAACGAAGGCAGAAAATGATTCAGAGGACACAACGTTTAAAGCAACGGAGCAATTGGAGCGCCCAGGGTGAATCGTGGTTAAAAACACTCATTCTCAAGACGCAAACTGGAGACAGACCTTGGCCGGTGTGTGCTAGGCAGTTGAAAGGGGGGTGAAAAGAAACGTTGTTCTACCAGAAGGGATGGAAAAAGGGTTTAACCTCAAGAGTGAGTCATCAGCTTCTTCATTAGACCCTCTTTCTCTCCTGTCTTCATTACCAACGAAATACCAAATTCAAATAAGCAAAACACATGAATGTCTCAGGGTTCTGTGCTGGAATTTCGAGATCCAGGCCCGGAGGTAGTGTTGGGGAGACCCATGTCCACGTTCAAGGTTTCTTACTGTGTCTTCACATGTGGAAGGGGTGAGGGAGCTCTCCCGGATGCCTTTATAAAACACTAAGCCCTTCCTCTGTCTTTTGTCGATTTAATTTGCAGTCCTCCAGCACAGCATCTGAAAGTATCCACACCTGCCTTCACTTCCTAATCACTTCCCAAAGCCACCTTTTGCTCCTGATACCATCTCACTGAGAAC
Organism: Solenodon paradoxus; assembly: GCA_004363575.1. Taxonomy (NCBI): domain Eukaryota; kingdom Metazoa; phylum Chordata; class Mammalia; order Eulipotyphla; family Solenodontidae; genus Solenodon; species Solenodon paradoxus. The sequence goes on along the minus strand of RJWH01005810.1, from coordinate 6,583 downwards.
CAGGGTGTCCACATATGAATTTGGGGGACACACAAAATCAGTTTATAGCAGAAGACACGGAGAAGAGAACAGCTGTCTCCCAAATGTGATGCCCATGTGAAGCAGAAACAGCAGGACTCATATTTTGTCCGTTTAATTTGCAGGCCGCCTGAACTGAGCTCCAAATGATCTATGACTGCCTTCGTTTCCGGGGAAGCTGCACCCACAGTCTTCAGTGGAGCAGCCACATCCAGGGAGCAGGTCGCCTCCCTCGGGCTGGAGTCCGCATGAAACGAGCTGGGGCTGCACCTGCAGCTTTGCATCCTGGCCAAGGAGATGGTTTGTCTCTACAGCAGGTCAGGGGCTGAAAGCTCTGATGGCAAAGGGTTTGTGGAGAAATCGGACGAACAGACAGATCAATTTGAAGAAGCAGGGGATACAGGCTTTGCAGGGACCCGAGGAGGTGTTAGTGTGACAATGACCATCTGGAAGAAATCATACAAATGGCCTGTGTCAGACATGGTGTCTCTCTGCCAACCCTGAAGCTGGCACGGGGAGGCTTCCCTTCCCACCCTGGGACGAGCCCTCCTGCACACCCCCTTTAGAGAGGCAGCTGGTGATGACATGTTGCTTCCGTCACCATTTCCCTTCCCCTTTCTGCTGACCACCAAGACAGGATCAGCTCTCTCTCCGTGTATCTGATCATGCAGCTCCATGGGGAGTCTTCAGCATTCTTGGCGACGGTGGACAAAGCCTCCTTCCCTCTTCTTGCCTCTACATTTGCACTTTCCTCCACCTGGTGAGGAGCTGGATGGACAGACTTGTCTCTCTTTGATGGTGGTGTCACAGACTTCTTGTCTGTCCGGGCCAGTCTGGTGTTGATGGAAGTATGTTCCCGGGTTCTCCACTCTTTTCTGCGGGATGGCGTCTTTTTCTGCTTGGGGGAGGGGTCTTTACCAATAGATTCAGAGAACAAAATGACTAAATAACTAACCAACCAAATAAAATGTTCCTGCTTGCACCTTTGCTTTAAGAAAAATAAATTTTAAAAGGTCCTGCCTGCACCTTTCCTTTAAAAAATAAAAAATGAATAAATACAAATGACAAACATCACTTGCCTGCACTTTCCCTTTAAAAAATACGTCAGTAAAAAATGTCCTGCCTGTACCTTTCCTATAAAAAATAAAAGTGAATCAGTAAATAAAAGTTAATGAAATAACATTGCCTGCCTGCACCTTTCCTTTGAAAAATTTTAAAAAAGAATAGATGCATCCAAACCCAACCTGAACCGTACCCGGCCCCAGCTCCCCTCGTACGAACTCCAGCCCCAGGGAGGCGACCTGCTTCTGGACTTGGCTGTTCCATGGAGGACTGAGAGCACAGCTTCCCCAGAAAGGAAAGCAGTTGTAGATACTTCTGAGCTCAGTGAAGAGGGCCCACAAATTAAACTGACAGTGTTCTGCCTGCACCTTTCCTTGAAAAAATCAAAATCAAAAAATATCTCCAAGCAGAAGCAGACCCTAAACATACTGACTAGCTGCACGCTGGGTCTCTGGTCTTCCATTCTCCAGCCTGATTTTCATTTTTTCCCTTTTCTTGTAAAACCTCCTAATACATCAAAAAAAAAAAAAAAAAATCGAAGCAAAGGCGCAGCAGGAATGAAGGCGAGTAGCCCTTTCAAGGGGTCAGTCCGTGGTCACCTAAGTTCATGTGTGTTTTAGGGGATGTCTGGCTCCCAGGATGCACAGAGTTGTGACATCGGGCACACCTGCCTGTGTCCTTCCTGGGTGATCTGCATATTTGCAAAATCTCACCTCCTCCGTGGGTCCCTTTGAGAAGACATTTTGATTCACGGCCTCCCTTCCCATTTGCCCAACTTTTCCGGGTCCAGCTCCCCCAGGAAAAGGGGGGCATGTGCGTGGGGACCCTTCCCTACCCACTGTCCATTCCTCCGTGTGCTCAAAGATGCAGCCGTGTCCGGCGTCCAGAGCCAAGACCCAGACGCCGAGCTCTGCCTGTCGCCTTCTGAGCTCGCGGAGACCGCAGGCCTGGCACACAGGTGGCCGGCGATGGGAGGTGTGTCCGAGACTCGGCCCCTCGAGCGTAGGAAGGCCACTGACTGCATCTCTTTCTTCATCTTTTCCCCATTGTCCACGCTGGCAGGGCTGCCCGCAGCCGGCCCCATCCTGGGCAAACTCAGTGGGGGAGTCTGGTCTGCCTTCCACATCCTTCAGCCGCCCCGGCTTCTCCCTCCTGGTCTTTGCAGGCAGAGCCCCAGGGTCCTTCCCCCGGACTCACGTGGAGGGCTCTTCCAGAGGGCGACCCGTGTCTCCCGTGGGTGGCAGGGGACCCAAAAGTCGTTAGGATGGCCTTATAGTCCAAAGGAGTGCACCACGAAGTGCCCACCAGGGACTGGGCATTTCTGGGGAAAACGGAGCCCACCCAGGAGGTTGTGTCTGCGGATGTAGGAGACACCCTCTGTCTTGTTGCATCATGCGTGGGGCACACCTGGAAAGCTCAGCTGGGTCCCAGGAGGAGGCTCTGGGGTGAGGATGTGGGGTTTTGAGTCTGGCGAACCAGGGTCCAAGGGGACAGAGCCCTGACGGGGCGTCCAGGAGGGCTGCAGAATCAGCCGGTCCCTTGATCCGCGGTGGCACCAGGCAGCTGGTGCAGGAGCGTCCCCGCGTCCCCATGTGGGTGGGGAACAGACGTGTCCTCCAGTGGAAAACCAGTCTCCTAACATGCCCCTGAGCCTCCCATTCCCCGTGTCTCCAAGTGTCCCTGTGATCGGCGCTGTAAGGACGTGACATACAAATGGCTCAGGAGAGAGACACTCTGGTCCGAGCCTGGGTGACTGCCCGGACTGAAAGGCTGCTGGGCGCGGGCGGGGACAGGGAGGCGTCCCTGATCCGGAGCCAGACTGGGGCTGCTGTGTGCAAGCCGGGCTGGGAGCAGTGGTCTGGAAAGTGGGGTGCACGGTGCCTGGCTGAGGGGCCGGATCTCATCCGACCGGAAACTGGAAGTGGAGAAAAGGGGGAGATGAGGGTGTAGGCAAGATTCTCCAGAGAGACGAGGGTGTGAGTGGGGGTGTGTGTACTCAATGGAGTGGCAGTGTTCTGTCTGTCTGTCTGTCATCCGGTGCCCATCTCTCACCTGTAGCTGTCATCCTTTATGTGACTCGATCACCTATCATCCATCATCCATCCGTCATATCTCTCATCCAATCACCTATCCACCAATATCACCTATCTATGTCTATCAATCACCTATCTATCCATCATCATCCATCATCATCCATCCATCATCCATCATTTGTCATCATCCATCATCATCCACCATCATCCATCTATCATCTATCCATCAACCATCGACATCCACCACCATCATCATCCATCGTCATGCATCCATCCATCATCCATCACCATCCACCATCATCCATCTATCATCTATCCATCAACCATCGACATCCACCACCATCATCAACCATTGTCACGCATCCATCCATCATCCATCATCCTCCATCCTCGTCCATCATTATTCATCCATCATCTATCCATCATCCATCCATATCCATTGTCATCCATCATCCACCCATCTTGTATTCATCCTTCACATATCTTATCCATCCACCTATCCACCCATATCATCTATGTATGTCTATCAATCATTTATCGTCTATCATATACCTATATCAACCATCTAGTCATCCACCTGTCTCTGTCATCTTTTATATCTGTTAGTCATCTATTATCCATCATCCATCATCATCTATATCTATCTATCCATTAGCTGTAGCTACCATCTATCTACCTATAATCTATCATTCTCTGAATCACCTGTCTATCCATCCATCATCTGTAGTTGTCATCTATCTACTTTTCTATCATCTATCATCTGTATCTATCTATTAGCTATCACCTATCTCTCCATCTGTATGTATCTATCATCTATGTACCTATCTATCTATAATCTGCCTGTCATCTATCTAATGGTCTCATCTACCTATGCATGACCTATATCTGTCATGTATCTATCATCTAAGTAAGTCAAAGAGAAAAATTGTAAAGAATTGGTCCACACACATAGACAGCAATCCTCTATCAATCATCTATCTATAACATGTCAACAATTCCGCCCCCCACTCCTGGAGGGGTCACAGTCCACCCTTTCTCTATCACGCCCTTCTCTATCACCCGTCCACCTGTCTTCTCTCCCCACCCATTGTCCACGTCAGGGAGACGGAGACATGGACTCGAAGACACGGCCTTCTGTGCGGATGCTGGATCAGGGCCGTCCCAAGCCCTGAGTCTGCCCAGGGACCACACCCAGGACATCGGGCATCGTGGCTCCAGGCAGAGGCCGGCGGCTACGGCATCTCTTATCCTTTGATACTTCATCCTGCACGTGCTTCTGAGGATAGAATGTGTTTCCCGGAAAACTCGTGGGTTCCATGTGAAGAAGCAGAAGCCTGCGGGAATGTCTCTTCCAGGCAAACAGCGTCACCTTCATCTGCACTTCAACTTCCCCTTTCTGGCTGCCTCCACTCCCCTCTTATTTAGTTGTTTCCCCAATCAGTAGGGATTGGGGTCACAGAAGCTGCCTTTTGAGAACGGCGGCCACTCCTCTCTCTCCCGGGGCATCCATGTCCTTTGTACGCAGCCCTCAGAAGGGAGAAAACACTTTTCTTCTACCCTCTTAAGTTCTGTGACTGAGGCATGCAAATTAAACTTATCATAGAATAACAGGAGAGGGGAAGGACTATGTGTGACCATGGGGACCTCATGGAAAAGCAGGTGAAGGCCCGTGGAGCTGGCCACATAACTGGGTGGCCACGGGCTGACCATATCCAGGTCAGATTCAGCACTCAGTGCACAGAAGTGACTTGGTCCCATTTCCCCACCTGCCTGCGCCTCTGGTCAAGGATGTCATAATATTCACTTAGCGGATGTTCCAGTTCACCGCTCCCCGAGGCTAGAGCATGGTGCGTGTGTGTCCTTCCCCCGGGGTGTCCATCCCTCCACCTTTCTGACAGAGAGTCTCCCAGGATGCATGAGCCTGGGATTCCTTCTCCCCAGAACAAGCAGATACTGAATATGTAGAATTCTAACCTGTAAGTCTAAATATTTGTATTGATTTCAATTCACTTCCAAAAGCGAACATCTTGAAAGTGTAAAATTCTGTGCACATTCCCCATGCTGGTCACTGACCACCTCCGTGCATGTCCATCCAGTCCTCCTCCCCACAAGGAGCCCTGTCCCCACGAGCGTTCCTCCGTGGCCTGATCCCACTGTCCACTCTCAGTCTGGGTGTCTCCTGCTCTGCACGTTCACATGAAGAGATCCCACACGCGTGTCCTCCTGCTTCTGCATCTCTCCCTGAGTGTCATGCCTCAAGGCCCCTTTCTGTTATGCCTGTGCCTGAGCCTCACCCTTGTTCGTGGCTGCATAGTATTCCCATCACAAATGCCCATTGTGTGTGTCTACTCTACATCCCTGGGGACTGAGCTGACTCTATCTTCTGTCCCCGATTCTGGGTGAGGTGTGGACCATGCTGGAATGACTCAGGAAGCACCACCAGGAGGTTGTAGGCAGGCCCCCTGTCTGGACCTGGGAAGATGTGGACTGACTGAGCCAACAGAGAGAGACGTGTGTTTCCCCAAGGCCCGGCGTCGGCACCCTGAGTCCACCTGATGTATTTCCTCCAAGGGAGCCGTCTCCCTCTGGTCTGATCATGAATGAGAAGGAAGGATCCCGCCCCCTCGACGGGACTAAGCCTGCCCCGTGGGACCGCTTGTTTGCACCCAGCAGGGACCAGATCGTACCAGGCCCCTCACAAAGGGGAGGCGGCGACGTAACAGGTTACAGCTGAAGGAAATCACGCAGTCCCTGTTTGCAAATGATTCCATTTCTGGGGAACTGGAGGCGGTGACATGAAACGCGAGACGGCCGCTGCACCGGGCTTTGATAGCTGCGTTATGCTAATCGCCGGCTTCATACAAAATGCATGAGCGTCCCTGACGGCGGGACCCGGGCTCCTAATTACCGCGCGGAGGCATCAGACCCCTTTACCGCGCGGCTTAATGAGTCCGAGACAGAGGAGGCCGAAATGGCTTTCATCTGCTCGCACATGTGCTGGGTGCGGGCGGAGGGCGGCCCGGGCGCAACAGCTGGTCGCGCCCTGGGCCCGGATGACACTCGTGTTGGGGGACCTGCGACCCCAACGGGCCGCGCTGAGCCCAAGGGGGCCTTCGAGGAGGAGGAGCCGCGCCGGACGGTTGGGGCGGCCACAGGGGCCCGGGGCGTCGGGGAGGCGTCGGGGAGGCGTCGGGGAGGCGTCGGGGAGGCGTCGGGGAGGCGTCGCGGGCGGTTCGTCCTGGTGGCAGTTTTGTCTTTTTGGCGGAAATCTTCCACGTGGCCACGGTGGGGTGGGCGGCGGGGAGGTGCCCCTGGGGGTAAGCGCGTCCCCGGCTGGGAGTCCGGAGCCCAGGGCGGGCGGAGGGGCTGCTCCCCGTGGTCGGCTCAGCGGCCGTCAGGGTGCGGAGAGCAGAGGAGGTGCACGGGGTGCCAGTGGGCCCGGGAGCGGGGTGCTGGGGACAGGCGGGTGC
>RJWH01005809.1:0-67937 GCA_004363575.1 Solenodon paradoxus | reverse complement strand
TGGAGGGGAGGCAATTTCAGATTACAACTGGGCTGGGCTTTGACATAAAAATTGGTGAGCCAGCCAGTAGAATGAAAAAAATTGGCCTTGAGAAAGAGGAATTGGTGGGAGGATCCCTGTGCTGATCACTGACCTCTGTGTTGAGGGTGGCCCATACAAGTCTCCTAAGCAAGTTGTCTGGATTTTAGAAAGAGACATTGGAAGGAGGAATCCCATGCTGACCTCTATGTGCCAAGGGGTCGTCCACGTGCTTGTGAGCTGACACAAGGGCAGAGAGATGAGTTAATGTGCTTGTTGAGGAAACTGCATGCTGTCTTACTGAAAACAAGCAAAAGGAATGTTTGTTGCAGTGGGCTGGCCTCTGCTGTGGTCAGTTTGGTTAATCACCAATGACTGGGTGAGGTTGAAAGTTAGGTTAGAAGGTTGAAAGAACTGAAGTTAGAAAACTTTATGTGCTATTTTGCAAAGGTCTAAGTGCACAAAATCTGTGCATTAAGGACCAAGTGCTTGTGAAAAGACCTGGTTAGGAACTTAAAAGGTAGAATTCCTGAAAAAATGAGGTGGGGAGAGAAGAAAAATAATTAAATAGCAATTCTTCCAAATCTATTAAGAGAAAACTTTCCCCCACCGACTTCCCACCCCCGTTCATTGAGGTTGTAAATCAGTCTTTAAAATGTCAACACTGCCCATAGAGTCTGAAGGAGGGGAAAAAAGTGAGGGTACAGGAGTTTTACATTTAGATTGTTGTTCATGAAAGCCTCTGGCCATATTAACGGATGCATAATTCAATGGTTAACATTTTAAAATAAAAGCCATGGGGTCTTTGTTAAGCTCTGTCTCTATGTTTGTATATATCTATGGAAAGATGCAAAAGGAGTCTTGAAAAAGGAATTTCATGTATGGTCAAGTTGACTAAGATTGGTATGGATGTATTTAATTTGACATTTTCAATAAAAATTATGAACAAAGATTCTGTGTTTTGTCTTATCTGATTTTAACCATGGGCATTTCAATGTTTTATTTACTTGTTTATGGTTATTTTCCTTACCATATAAAAGTGTTCCTGCAAAGGTACTTCCTTTCAAGGAGATTTAGGAAAAGAATAATGAAAACAGTTCTTGATAACTAAGATGAATTTGCCTTCAAGTGCTAGAAGCAATAATGGAAGTTTCAAGTGCTTCCTCAAGGCTACCTGCAAGACCTCACGATGTGCCATGGAATACTAACCCCAGAACTATCTCTGCTCTTCTTCCCCACAGCAGGGAAATGGGCCCATTTCATTGATGATACAGTTAACATGTGTAGACTTCCTTCTGCTGTAGGACACTTCGGAGGTTTTTCTGGGGCATCTATAAGGGAAAAGATGGGCAGAGAGCCCACAGAAAATTCGAGGTCCAAGAACTGCTGTAAAATTTTGGAGTCATTTAGATAGATACGTATCGTCCCGGAAGCTGTGATTTATAGATTTAGTTTTATTCTCTGTAAGATGCAGCCCTCAAGGATGTGAAAGAGGTACACACCTTTGTAAGGATTGTGGGGTTCTGAAGGTCTTGCACTCCCCACCTGGTACAGTGCTTCTTTTACATAGCTCGCCAAAGACAGGGGTCATACAAGGTTGGGAATCAGAGCACCAAGGTGTCTTTGAGAAGGCAGAAATGCTGGTGAAACAAATGAAAACTCTGGGTCAACATTTGAGTTAGATGTGTCTATGACTCAGGATGGTATGAGTTGGGCATTGTGGCAGAGACAACAGAAGGGGAGACTGTCCCCTAAGATTTTTCGGTCCCAACTCTGGAAGGGGGAAGAAATCACATATACTCTCATAGAACAATAGTTCTTACCAGTAGACTCAGAGCCTGTCAAGCAGCAGCCAATGGACTGAACTCATAGCAGTTCACCTGGTGAAACTTCATGAGTACTGGCTGTTATCCCTTTGCACGAAGAGTTGGACTGTTTTAAAGATATTAACCCCGTGGTTCGGATAATGGGAAACCAAAGGATAGATGACCATGAGTGGGCCCTTGTGGGGGCATTTGGATCTACCTGCAAGAGTCTGAAGTGATCCTCACTATCTTCCATATCCTGGCTCATAAGGCACTGACATCCCTTTGACAATCAGGAAGCTGATGTCTTCACTCAAGTGTAAGTCCTAGTAACAGACTGGGTGCATAGAAAGAATGGCCACTGTTGGACCCAGATGCGATGGTGCATTTCCACTGTTGTTACACAGACCAGGCTTCCACAATTAGAGGATTAAAGAAGCTAAGTACAATGCAAAGACACTCTTATCACTTAGACAATCATGGGAGGTTCACATTTCAAAGGTCATGATATGCAAGATGGGGCAAAAGGAAATGCCATTGAATAAAGGTTTCATCTCCCCTAAAACTTGAAAGAAGCAGAATTGGTAAAATGGAATAGAATATCAATGCATAAAATTACCTTGACTGGGTGGACTAAAGTACTATCTCAGGTTTTAAACCATTTGAATGATCAACCAGTAGGACCTGCTGTCTCATGTGCCAGATTTGGGACTCATGCCACAGCAAACAACACTGTGAAAGTATAGAAATCTCAGGAAACAGCCATTGCCTGGACTCTCACGATGTATCAACACACTATGTTTCCGAAAACACCAAGCCACAGTATGCCTGGCAAAGTTGTCATTTACTGAAATTTTCCATTTCAGAGATGTCCCACAGGGTGAGCAAATTGCTTTACACCCCTGGATAAGGGGAAACTATTCAGTCCCTACTGGGAGCCCATTGACTTGCTATAAGCTGAACCTGAGAAATAGACAATGCTTGGAATGGAACACACACCACTGAAAGAAGGGAGATGGTGGGGATCCCGTTCTGGCATTTCCCCACCCTGGCCCAGCATCTAACAGTGTTGTCACCCCTAACCAATATGTCTGGTATGTACACCCAGGTCAAGTTCCTAGAGCTGCCAATCTCCCTGTTCTCAAGGCCAAGGCCAAGTGACCATGTTCTCTTTTCACTGTTCTGATCAGTTGCCCAGTATCTTGTCCTGTCCGTTGATATGGAGGATATTATAGCACATGTTGAGTATCTTACTAAATTACCTCAGCAAGACTGAAATGTTACACAACAAATCTGTCCTTATACAACAGTGAAATGTCTCTAAAGAGGAAAACTGACCTCCAAAATAGAATGGCCTTAGACATGACTGCCATGCAAGTAGTCCCCTGTGCAGTTATCCAAACGGAATGTTGTGTGTTTATTGTCAGAACTCCCACGAGAGCAAGCCTTAGACCAGGGATTAAAGTTCAGATATGAGGACAGTGAATTCTCTCTGGTGCCATCACCCAGTTGTGGAATGCATGTGATGGTCCAGATCGATAAGGAAAGCCAATAGACGAGTCTGACATGTGAGATGTGTCTCATGCATAATACTTGACCAGGACGGACCCTCCACTAAGAAACAAAGGAATGACACAAGTTGAAGACCACCAATAACTTCAAAGGACAGTGTCGCCTTGCGCAATCAGGACCTGAAACCTGCTCTGCCGACCCTCTCTCCATCCCCCTTCCTCACCATGTGGGTTTTTTCCTTAAAAACTCAGGTCTCTGGCGCAGTGGGCTGGGTCTGGACCTCCCTTGGTCGACTCCATTTACCCTCTAATTAAATCTCTGCTTGCTCACTCGCCTAGCTTTATCATGGATTCTTTGAGCGACCCGAACCCCACATTTATAACTGATGAATTTGTTATCATATTTATTAAATCACATGAGAACACAAGTAAACACCTTGAATAATTCAATTCCTTGCCTAAAGAGCTTAATAAGTCAGTGGTTTGAGGCTCTTGATGGGAAAAATTGCCACTGAGTTGGGACATCATTGCGTTAACCTGTGCTTTCTCTTGTATGTGCCTCTGTTGTTGCTGTGTCATCTAGCCCAATGCAGCCAGATAGCTGCCAAATGAGCTACCTCCACATTAGTTAAAAGCCCTTGCTAACTACTCAGGGAACACAGTGGAAGAAGGGAGCAAGTGAGATTTTAAGTGCCAGCAAGTGGAATGCTGGTAGTCAAAAGAAGCTGATAACCTATAGACCAGTAAGTTGAACCCAGCAATTAGAGGTTACTCACCACCCACCTACCTCCTGCTCTGCAATATGCATTTTACTTGCTTTCTCTGCTCCCAGAAGCTATCAAGGACATATCCTTGAGATAAAAATGTATTGTCAAGTCCATCTGGAAGGAACACGTGATTAAACCCAGTTAAACCCTATATATATATATATATATATATATATATATATATATATATATATATTATATATATATATATATATATAAACTTTAAAATTTGGGGGATGGGTGCAGAAAACGACAAATTTCCTGTTATTAAAACTACTGCCTACCTTCCATGTCCTTGGGGATGCATATTTCTGGTTACACCTGGATTGTGACCCAACAAAAAAACATGGAGGTAATGCACATCTGAGAAGCTCAGTGAACTCCAAAGAGACCCACATCAAATGCAGTGTAATCAAACGAGTGAAAGCAAAAATCAAAGGGAGAATGACTCACCATGTACAATGGATCTGCCTTAATATTATCAGTAAATTTCTCAGCAGAAATCTTGCAGACAAAAAGGCAGTTGAAGGATATATTTGAAATGCTGGGAAAAAAAAGCCTGTTGTAGTTTTGTAAGATTTTTAAATCAAAGTATGATGCCTCTATCTTTGTTCTTTTTTCCCAAGATTGATTTTTATATTAGTGATTACTTCTGCTTCCATATCAATTGCATTTTTTTTCAATTTCTGCAATAAATATTATTGGGATTTTGATAGGATTAAGCAGCTGTAGATAGCTTTGGGTATGTGTCATTTTACCAATATTAAATTTTCAGATCTATGAACATGGGATGTCTGTTAGTTTCCCCCAAATATTTGGGGGATTTGAGAGTTCGGTTTAGGAACATGAAAGGAAAGAGTGACCCAGAGAAACACTTAGAATATTCAAAAAGACTTTATTTTGGAACTTCCAAGTGGGGGCTCAGTAAACGAATAAAGTAGCCTTGAGGGAAGGGCTCTTGGTTATTTGTAGGCAGACAGAGCAGGATGGACTTTCAGATTCATGCAAGGCACTGCTGCCATTCACTCAGAGTCCAGAGGCAGAGTGTGTTTAGAAATTTGTTAAGATGTTAATACAGACATTAGTCAAAACAATGAGGATCCCTATCAGAAGAGACTGAGAAGAGTGCCTAGGACCTGCCTCTGCATCCACCAAGAAACTCTGAGACAAAGGCCAACACAGAATCCTTCCCAAATGCCACACACGACATGGCATCGCCCATGCCTTTCTGGGGGCCCTGTGTCCTATCAATGTCTTTCCATTTATTTCTGTCTGCTTTAATTTCTTTCATTAATGCTTTGTAGTTTTCAGTAGAAAAGTCTTTCACATAAAGTTTATGTCTAAGTAATATATCCTTTTGGTGCTATTGTAAGTGCAGTAATTTTCCTAATTTACTTTCCACATAGTTCATTATTAGTTTCTAAAAACACAACTGATATTTTAGTTGTTGACTTTGTATCCTGCAATTTTACTGAAAGTTTTATTAGTTCTAATAGTTTGTATGGAATCTTTGGAGTTTTATATATATACGATCCTGTTATATACAATTAAACAGGATAGAGAGACTTGAAATAAATCTAAACCTATACAGTCAACTTATGTTCAGTAAGTATGCCAAGACTATACAATAGTGAAAGGATAGTGTCTTTAAAAATTTGTGCTGGAAAAACTAGATATCCAGTTGCGAAAAGAGAAAAGAAAAGAAATTGTACCCTTATCTTATGCCACATACACAAATCAGCTCAAAATGGATTAAAGATTTGAACTTAAGACCTGAAATGTAAAATCCCTAGAAGAACACATAGGGAGAAATGCTTTAAGACATTGGGCTTGGTAATGACTTCCTACATAGGACATGAAAAGCACAGGCAACAAAAACAAAAATAACCAAGTTTGAGCACATCAAACTTCAAAGCTTCCGCACAGCAAAATAAAAAGAATGAAAAGTCAGCTTACAGAATGGGAGAAAATATTTTCAAACCATAGATCTCATAATGGGTTAACACCAGAATATATCATAACTCTTTAAACCCAAGAGCAGAAAGACTATTAGCTTTATTAAAAATGGACTACATTTATCAAAAAAAGCATAAAAGTGACAAATAATGATATGGAAAATTGCTCAGCTTCACTAATCATCAGGGAAATAGAAATCAAAATCACAATGAAATATTGCTTCACACCTGCCAGGATGGTTATTACAAAAGAACAAAAAACAAAGCAAAACAAAACAAAAAAATGATATCGTGTTGGTGAGGATGTGGAGAAATGGAAATACTTGCACCCAGTTGTGTGAATGCAAAAGGGTGCAATAACTATGAAAAACTATTGAGAAAAGCATTCTCTTGCATATAGTGTTTCAATGCCCACCAGTTGCATAAGAATATGTGTTGACCTTGGAAAACTTCCTTACCAAGAGGTAAGTTTCCCTCACAGCCTGTGCCAGGCTTATCCCTTTGTGTGGGAATGTTCAATGAATTCTCCTTTTTTGAAGTACGGGCATCATGTGACAATTGACCGACGCACTGTTCTATCTGTAATCCATGGGGAGGGATTAGAGTCTTTGTACTACGGCACAGAAGAGGGCCACATAGGCAGTTTTCTGTCTCAGCTTCTAGGAGACATCTACTACCATTGGGCACTGATCCCCACTATAGGAGCTCATCCTGTTCTGTCTCTTCTCTGTGTAAGTAGGAAACTGTCTTATCCAGTGCTTGACTACATTGTGTTCTTCTTAACAACAATGATAAACAAGATGCAATGACAGAAGTGTTCAGAGTTCTCTCATAGGATTTGTAACCAGTGCAGGGTACCCCTCACCCTTGGTAGCTCTGCTACCACTTTCCCAGCTCCTGCTCTGTCTCATTACCTACTGGCAACCTCAGTTCTACTGCAAGTGTCCAAGGGCTGGCTCTGTTTTCATCTGTCCCTTTGTTTTATCTATTCCCACTCTACGCATGAGTGAGATCATCTGCTATCTTTCTTCTTTTGACTTTTTTCACTTAGCATAATCTCTAGATGTTTATTTCTCCTTTTTGTTCTTTCAACATTTACTTTGTGTATTTAGGTTCTCCAATATTGGATGCATAAATATTTCCAATTGTTATTTCTTCTTAATAAATTGACCTCTTTATCATGATATAATGATATTTGTTTCTTGACCATTTTTCACTTAATATCTATTTTGTCTGATATAAGTAAAGCTGCCATTGTTTTCTTTTGGTTACTATTTCCTTGAAATATCTTTTCCATCCCTTCACTCTCAGTCTGTGTCTTCAGAGTTAAAAGGAGTTTCTTTTAGTTAGCATATACTTGTTTGTTTGTTTTTCAGTTCATTCAGCTATTCCGTATCTTTTGATTGGATAATTTAATACACCACATTTAAAGTAATTATTGTTAAGTAAGGACTTAACTATTGCTGTTTTGTTGTTGTTTCTTGATTACTTTATAGATTTATTGTAGCATGCTTCTTACCTTGCTGTTTTCTGTTTTGATCTAATGACTTTCTGCAGGGGTATCCTTTGACTGCTTTATCATAATCTTTTGTGTAAATACTACAGTTTCTTCTTTTGTGTCTACTATGATGCTTACATATCTCGTGTTTATAGCACTCTGTTTTAAGCTGATAATTTTATAGCATTCCTATATTTTGCATTTTTACTTCTCCCTCACATTTTTGTTATTGTTATAATATAGCTGTCTTTATACTGAGTAAACAATAGTTAGCTATTAATATATTTAGTTACTGTATATTTATTGGTAATATATTAGTTTTCTAACTTTTAGACTGGAGTTATAAGTGAATTGTGTACCACCATTAAAATAATGGAGAATTTGATTTTGATTACATACTTACCCTTACCAGTGAGTTTTACAACTCCATTCATGTATTTTCATAATGCTAATTGCCATTCTTTTATGTTTTCAGTGTTCCCTTTAGCTTTTCTAGTAAAGCAGGTTAATATGATTCTTTTTGAAAAATACAGTACATATACAGAAGGTAAGACTATTCAGATAAATAATGAGTTTTATTTGCTGATGCTTCCCAAAGTCACTTTAAAATGTTGTTCTCAGTTTTATTAATAACATGATAAATATCAATCAATATAACCCACATATAAACTAAAGCTCATCGGGATTCTGAATAACTTCTTACAGCATAAAAGTCTTTTGAGATCAAAAGTTTGAGAAGCTCAATCATGAATATGAGTTGGGTATCTCTGATATCCTCTCAACCCTAGAAAAAGAAGCTCCTGAAAAGATACATGACATGAGTTTTCAGATTGAGCAACAAGAGTGAGGATATGTATCCCAATCTCTTTAGGTTCCACTGTCTGAGCCACTGTCTTTTATATTGTGCACATTACTTCCTGTCTGTGGCATTCTTGGTGTCCCAGAAAGATAATATATTACAAGAAGCACAATGACACATTTGCTGGGCAAAATGCTGAGAGTAATGACCATGAAAGTTTCCTGGATTTCATAGCCAGAGGCATTACCAAAGATAAGATACTGAGTTAGTCAATTCTGTTCTAGAGGGCTGACTTGATCACCAGGATGAACTTAGGGCAACAGCCCAGTTGCACTGGAGAGTGTGGAGACACCTCAGATGTTAGCTGGGAACATGTATTTGAGTTCACAGTAGTGTGGGCAGGAAGGAGGGAAATTCTGTTAAGGCCAAGCAATCATTTTAAGTATGGATGAAATAGTTTAAAAACACAAAAGGGAAATTGCATCCTATTATTTACCCTGATATATTGATTTACTTTTTTAAAAAAAGGAAGGAAATCTGTTAAGTGCAATGTGACTTGCACTAGGTCTTATTACTAGTCTTATTTATTGAAGTCCAGAATACAAAGTCCACCTAAAACAACAGAATCTCCTTTCTTCTAGGGAAATAGGGAAAAATGAATATTCAGTGCCCGCTGTGTGCTTTCTGTGCATTTCTACTTTATTTTCACCAGATTTTGAGAGGAAAATTATATTTTGAACACTCACACTCTCTCAATTTTAATTTGATTTTTGAATATTTTCTTTTACCTGAGATTTTTAGTCAGTGCCCAAGGAGACAGTGATTTGAAGTTAAAAGAGAAAGCTAGTATGAATATAGTTGGTAAAACACTCACATTTGGGATAGCTGTGAGAAAAGCCGGCAACAAGAATTTGAGCCTACTTGGTTTTTTAGTGGCAAAATAAAATTTTTAGGCCATTCTTTGTATCAAAAAATGAATTTTCCTACCTTAGGCCACTCATTAACCAGTAGATGTCTACTCAGCATTTACCAGCTACCGAAGGGCGGTAATAAAAAGATAGCATGACAGTCATAGCACAAAAAATTTCAGGGTCATGAAAATGATGATGTAGCAGTTAGATTAGCATGCATATATACTTGTGTAATTTGGACACATGATTTTATACCTGAAATAGTATCTTTAGGGAATTTGCATAAAAATAGTGAAATGAGGTGCCATTCACAAAGTACTTAGCGTAGTGCCCGGCAATTGAAGGATAATCCAAACATCCTGCCCCCAACTCAAGCCTGAGTTTGTGCTCTAATTGCTATATTTCCTGGTACTTGGGGAACATAAAATATGTTCTAGTCTGAAAAAATAAGCATATTACTAGTAGTACCATTCTCCTTACTGTTGTATCGCTATCTATATGCTAATGTTAAGGTTTAAAGCAGCCAGTATCTGGACTGCAGATAACTACCAAGTATAAGGGAGGGTTCATTGAGTGTTAAGAGTAGTCCTTGAAATAAGAAAAATTATAGAGGAATTCTGACTGCATCACAAATTAACAAAATATCCTCTGAAAAATGTCTAAACTTCGTTCAGCCTTATTTTCGCTATCTATCAAGTAAGGACAATAATAAATACATCAGAGGTTTTGAGAACCAGGAAGGGCACACATTTACATTACATATGGCCTTCTGCATCATTTTTGTGTGGTGGAATGATTATGGTGATACAGTTGGGACAGGGATGAAACTATTGTCTGCCCCCATATAAATGGCAGGTGTACATTCTTGCTTCCTGTTTGCTTCTCTCTTAGTCATGAACAGAGAAGCAAGAGAACTTGGTATTGGTTTCATTCTACAAGTTACAGAGAAGCACAATTCTACGAAAGAACAAAGCAAAAGAATGATTCTCCTGTAACAACGCCATAATGAGAGACAGGAAATATGGATCCCAGGGCTACATCCACCACATTCTACCACATTCTCACTTTATGACATGGAGTAAAAAAAAAAAAAATAGCTACATGTATATCCACCGCTATTTAACAACCAATTTCCGTGGCTGGTTAAAGAGAAAATCTAACAACTTTAATTTTTAGATAATAATAATCATCATCATCATCATCATCATCATCATCATCTTCATCATCTGAATTTTTTAAATAAAATCTAATATCTGAATGAAAGTGATTCTTTGTATTGCCAGTAACATATGCAATGGCCATCTATTATTTTCCACCTTCCTCGACCGATTTCTCCAGAGAACAAAGCAGCTTTTTGTTTCCCATTTTAGAGCTTCAGTGATTGTGTCTATTAGGTTCATTGTGTTCTGACGGTTGAAATGTCAGTCTCTGCTATCAGTCTCCCAACACCTTGGGAGGTTACACATTTTACTTACCTTAATCAGAGCAGGTTCTCACTCCTTAAAAATCTGATTGTTTTAAGGATTACTCTAAATTTAGGTCAGATTTACACCTTCCTATGAAGGATATATACATATATATACATTTTAATTTCTAGACTAATACGGGTGCTTGAAATTTGACCTTGTATCTTACTCCAATGATTCTCCCTTAGAGAATTACCATTTAATTGATAATTTCTTTATGAGCGTGTGTTCATTTGTATAACAAATTTGGCTTTTAACATTGTCTCCTTATGTTTGTATTTTTATTGCACAGGTAGTATTTGTTTACTTAGAAATATTAGAAATAATATGTGCAAAAAATAATAAAACAAGTCCTTCTAGCGGTAATCACATTTTTGGTGTGTAATTGCAGTTTTTCTTTTTGCATGTAAACTATTATTTTTCAAAAGTGGCTATATTGTAGTAAATACAGGCCTTTTTATAATTTTTGAAGGATGCATAATATCTTATGCTGTGGAAATATTATGAATTATTTAATCTGTTCATGGAATGTGGAACATTTCCAATTTTTTATTGCAAACAATACTGCAATTAATATATTTATATGTAAGACTGCTCATTTTATGAAATTTTCTCTAGGATAAATATCAATGAATATATCATTCAAAAGGTTGAACATTTATATTTTAGTAGCTATTGGCAAGTGACCGCTAAAAGGGGCCATACCACATTAATCCCCTCTACTTCCCTGATTCTCTGCAACTGTAGTTTTCAAATTTAACTGTCCATTAGAATCACCTTGGGAGCTTTTTAAAAATTATCAAGTCCCAAGTCCCTCTCTAGACCAATGCAATCAACATACCTAGGAACATGATCCCAGGCATTAACATTTTCGGAAAGCTCTCCAGGTGATTATAATGTAACCACTGTTGAAAATAGCTGTTGCATAATTTCATCAACAATGAAAAATGTCTTACTAAGCCCTAGAAATTCCACTTCTGGAATTTTTTTTATAGAGGACCACTTGCACAAATGAGTATGTATGTAGTCCAGGGCTCTGGTTTTGGCAGAAAACAAATAAGGCAAGGGAGTTGAGAGCCCTGTCACTAAAACTGCAGAAAATGATGAATTTGAAATTTATATTCACACTTATAATTGACTTGAGTTTGTCATATGTGACATTTCTTATAAAGTGGAATTTATGTAAGTTCTTAGACTATATATTTTATAGTATCATGTAGAGCCTTCAATAAGTCACAGGGGGCCCAAACACAGGGGAATCTTTGGGGGTAACATGAAGAGTTAATTCAATTGAAAAAAACTCAGTAGACATTAACATTGTCAGTGCACGGAATACACAGAAAGGTACTCCAACCATTAGATGTCAAATTCTTTAAAAAAACATAGATGAATGGATATCAGTAGAAGTGGTCACGACACTTTTTAACCAGGGAAATCTTTTCTCAAACACACATTTATACCCCCAAGTGAAGCTACTTTGCTTGAAGGTGGTATGGAGAACACAGATCCAACCACTCACTCCTCCCCCGAACATCTGCAGTGCCTTCTGAAGCATTTTCAGGGAATTCTAGAATTCGAAGTAACACAGATTGAAAGCCGCAATCCTGGAAAAGAACATCCCACTGACATACTGCAAATGAGTTATAGGAGTTCCAGAGATAATGATTCCCTCGGTGCTGAGGGGTTGCAACATGGTATGGGGCAGCTGGGGTGACTGGAATCAATATCTTTAACAGATAACAGATGCCTATGTTTAATCCAGTATAAATATCATTTGTGTGTGCCAAGACATGATAAAATTGGGAAGCATGGAACTAGAGAATAGAAATAGTATTTAGTCATGGCCATAAAATAATGGTCTTGGAGTCATTGTGTGACTGACTCAGAAACTGGTTCTGCAGACAGTTTCAGTGCTTCAAACGATTGCAGCATAAGTATCTGAATTTTCATGGGGGCCATTGTAAAGGGTAACATTTATGCCCACTTACATTTTGATGTTTGTATGGAATGTAATCAATACAATATCACATTGTCATATTTTGTAGACTCCAGACCATTCTGATAAAATCTTAATGCATTGTATTCTTAAACCAAAATATAATGGATGTACATGAAATTTACCTAAGATAGCGTAGGTCTAGTGGAGCGCATTCTCTCTAAAGCAATATTCATCTTCTATTTTCACATTAAAATGGTATTTCATCATTAAGGAAGACAGGGAATAGCACCTGGGAACACATTATTACTTTCTGCATCACATTTCTTCCCAATTATTGCTAACATACTAGGCATTTTGTCCATGTCTGACACATTTTTAGAGCTTTCCCCAAAGTACCTAACTGGATTGTAACGAGTAGAGTAGCAAGAGTCTTCCCTTCCAACATGGAAGATTAACAACATCCAGAGAAGAAAAAATGTTCTACCCTAAGTCTTTTATAGTCTGCTTTATTTTGAGAACCACAAACTAAAAACAGACGGCTTTAGTTTGCCAACGGAGGTATGCAACAATTCAACAGACACTTCACTGATTTCTGGATTTCTCATCTCCTTCAGAGAAATCTTGGCAATGACTGGTGAGAAATACATGGCAGCTCTAGGAAAAAGGTGGCCACAGCTTCTTTCAGAAGATTGGTTGACAGAATAAATAATACTGTCTAGCTGACAGTAGGCGACCAGAGGGAAGAGGGCTCTATAATCTCTTACAGTGAAATCTGCCTGTGGGTTTGCTAAAGCGTTTTTATCGTCAGGATTAGTTACAATGCTGTTCTGAAGCTTTAAAATGGCATACAATTTGAGGTAACACAGACTGAAGAACCTGTCCTAGGAGAGAACATCCCCCTGGTATTTTGAGATGATTTCTTTAATTTGAAGATTTCAAAATACATTTATATAATATTCATAAAGCTGTAACTAGAAAGCAGATTAGTGTATTGAAAATCTTGTGCCTATCTCATCAGTAACCCCTCTTCTATCTTGCAATGTGCACAGTGCACTTACTAGTCCACTGTGACTGTTGCTTGAGTGTATATCCCTAACAGAGTTCAGGACTTAAGCTCTACACACAGTGCTAGCACGGCCAGACTCTCCGTTCTTGTGTTTCCAATTTAGTTCACACAAGGTAAAGTGGTACAGCTTTTCTAGTTGTGAGTTGCTGGTACTCTTGAGGGTTTGAATCTGGAGATACAATGGGAAGGATAGCAATGTGGGAGCCTAAGGAAAATAGGCCAAGTGATACACACATGTATCTACTCCACCATCCTCCCATTAAGTTATGGGATCCAGCTTCATGTCCCTAGATTGAATACAATGTAATATAGATGTGATTCCATAATGTGAATTATTTTTATGAAACCTTTAAAATGTTATAAAAACAATGAGACAATTTTTTTTGGCTTCTGAGATTAGCAAATAATTAAAATTTTGATATTGAATGCTAGCAAGTATATGAAGAAATAGGCATTCATGCTCTATGGGTTGAGGTTGGTAGGAACACAATTTGAAGGTCGGGTAGCCAGAATATATAGGACTTTTGTAAATATTCATGAGGAGAAAAGTAGCCCCTGACTTCCAGGTGCTGGTGTGGCACTCACAGTTAGGTTTTGGTTTTCTCTTGTTGAATACGAACAACTGCAGAGAAAATTAACATCAAATAGGGCCACTCTGTGACTTTGATATATCAAGACAAAACAAGATCACTCTGTAATCATGCATGAACACAAAGATACAATGATCCAATTACAAAAATGACCAAGTACTCGTTATTGTGGCTAATGAGTGACTGCTGTTTCTTTGTCTATCACAATTTTATCCTTGGCATAGTCTTCCCCATTTGTAGAAAAGAAAGGTTTATTTATATACCAAATCATAATTATTCATGCTTCCTGACAGATTTCAGTCTATAGCAAAACCTCTTCCTTAAATCACACCCAAATTTACCTAACACAAACCCCGATCTTACAGGTCATTTCTAAAACCCTCTTAGTGAAGTGCCCTATGATTCCCCAAGCTGTGTGTTCTTCCTCTCTGCAATGAGTAATAAACACAACTTGTTCAAATACAGGCATGTTCCTGGTGGTCTTTGACTGGAAGGTATTGCCAGTCATTATCTTTGAAAAAGCAGTTCCAATTAAGAAATCAATCATACAGAGATATTCAAACTGGGGATGCATTAACTTTCACAGGACACATAAGAATATACCAGAGTATCAAAGCATGTGCTACAAATATATTGCATGAAAACTACAAAACTGGTGAGAGAAGTTAAAGGAGACCAAAGTAAGTGGAAATATGTATTTTGCTCATGGGTCAGAAGATTCAATATTGTTATCAGTTCTCCTAAAGTTTATCTATTGATTCAAAGCTATGCTAATCAAAACCCTATCTGGAGGTCTTCTAAAAATGGCAAATAGATTCTAAAATTCATTTGGAAAATACAAATTATAACTTTGAAAAATAATAGGAGTCCTCGGCCTGCGAAACCCCTGAAGAAACCGGTCTGATTTCAAGACATTATCAAACCCTAGTTATCAAGTGGCATTGTAATCAAGATACACAAGTAGATCAATGTGATAGAATAAAAAGTTGAGAAACACCCATAGACAGGGACAGCTGATTTTTGACAAAGATGCACAGGCAACACAATGAAGAAGTCTTTTTTAAACAGTAATGCATGAACAATTGGATGCCACCATGACAAAAAAATGAACTTAGACATATAGCTTGTACTATTACGCAAAAACTCAAAATGAATCATGAACCTAAATGTGAAACTTAAAACAGTAATATTAAGAGTATAGGATAAAATCTTTGTGATCTTGATGAGGCAACAATTTCATAGATATAATACCCAAACACAACTGTTAAAATAATTGTTCTCCATCACAATAGGAAACTTCTGCTCTTCAGAAGACACTTTAAGAGAATTACAAGACAACACAGACTGAAAGATAATATAAAATACATCTCATAATAGACTTGTACCCAATACATGTAAATAACTCTTAAAAATCAACAGAGGCTACATTCCATGTTTAAAAATAAAAGGTGGGGGGGCAAGGATTACACATAGTAAGCCCAAGACACATGGATGATAAATAAATACAAAGATGAACATTCAGCATCATTAGTAATTAGAGAAATATAAATTACAACTACAAAGAGATATGGCTCAATATTAAAAAGAACCACCACACCAAGTGTTAGCAAGCATGTTCAGGAATTAGAACTCTCATACGATGTTGTGGGAATACAAAATGAAACCAATTTGGAAAATGAAAACATTAAGTCTGTATGCGCCGTATAATCCAATCATCCCACCTTAGGTAATTTACACCCCCTCCAAAACAAAGCACCAATCCATAGAATCAGTTTTATGTGAATGCTGCTTTATTTGTAATACTTCAAATCTGAGAGCACCACGAATGTCCATCAACATGCGAATGCATAAAACTGTGGTACAAACATATACAGTACTACTTGGCTGTAAGAATCATATCAGTTAATTAGTACACATCAACATGAATTTCACATAATTACACTGAGTCAAAGAAACCAGACCCTCCTATCACCCCAAAGCACAGTAAATGCTATATAATCCCATTTACATGACTACAGAAAAGGAAAACAATTCTATATTGTTAGATACTGGATCAGAATTTGGGGGTGAGGAGACATAGGAAAAAGTGGGAGGGAGGGATTACGAAAGGGCAATAAAGAAACTTTACGGCATTATAGACACGTTCACTGTTTTATTGTAGTGATGGTTTATAAGCATATGCAAAAACTTATCACTGTGTAGTCTTCAAATATACAGTTTAATATGTATACATTTTATCTCAATAAATCTATTAAGGAGATATGCAACAAAGGACACCATATGCCAACTATTACATAGGAAAATCAAAGTGATTCAAAAATACACTGTATAAACATATTTATTCACATGGAAAGATGTTCACAATATATAAATAGTAGGGGGTAAAGCAAGTTACAAACGATATTTACAGTATGACTTTATTTTAGCTTCTGAACTGTTTAAAGATCTCAAAGCATATAACCTGTTATTTTCACAAACTTAAAGACATTTCCTTCAGCTTAGACCAGTGGTTGTGATTCCCACCCTAAGTCTTAAAGAACAGAGTCACAGCCCAAAAGGCCCAAGCGTGCTTTCTGGACCGTACAGATTTCCAAGGATCAACATGTAGGCTGAGGCAGTAACTTGTCTCCTAGTTTTCCTGTACTGTTGATGAAACCACAAGTCTGGGCCAAAATTTCTCCAGTAAGTTTATCCTACATTTTCTGATGGCATAAATGCAGAAAGTGGGCTTGCCCTTCTAGTAAAAAGGTGGAGCCCTTTGGCCTTTCATGACAAAAATAATAAATGGCAAAAAATTAAGGTTTGATTTCGTAAAGGGAAAGAAGACAATTTACCTTGCAAAATGTAATTAACGAAACATACAGAAAGAATGAGTCTAGTTCTTGGGAGTGGGGGAGTGCACAGGAATTAAAAAAGGATAGGTATAGCAAGTTTCACGTCCTGATGACTCCAAATCTACATCCTATTTACTCAACAGTTTGGGGAACCTACTGTTTCCCAGACACCGCCAGGTCAAATCCACATACACATTGCAGACTTTCCTCCTGATCCCCCGTCAGGCATAACCTAATGGACATGGACATGAGAAGGAAGTGAAGAATTCAAAACCTGGCAGGGACATAACATACAACAAAAGTGAATTATTAAAACCAAACAGTTTCTAAGCCTTGAAGGCTACTTCTACTTAAAGAAGTGATATTTAACTGTAATGTAATATATTAAGAGTGGATTTTGGTGTCAAACAAAATAGCTATGCAATCTGATTGCTGTTGTAACCTAGAAAAAGTATGTAACTTCTCTAATTCCCACTGGAGGGGACACAGTATGAGTTATAACAATAATTTTTAAAATGCCAGTTCCTAGCTCAGGATTTTTGTGAGACGAGGAAAAACAGTCTGACTTATGGGTAGGTATTCAGGAAATGTTTCCTCCTTAAGCCTACCCCCTCCTCTCCTGTGAGATGACTAACATAAATAGTCTAACGATTTAAGTGATAAATGTAATGACAAAATAAAAAATGAATATCACATTTTATCTGAGATTCAGACTTATTTCTGTGTTGTACTGTGAGCTGATACAGGTGGAATAGGGAGAAACAGCAATTCCCTTTAAACAGCCTATAACAACCTCTGCCTCCTTTATGTGTTAAGAGCGCACAGTTGGCAGTGTATTTGTGTATGTGTGTATACGTATATAGTGCTGCTGTATTTCCATGTATATTTGTCTTACTTTTAAATTTCAGATTGAAGGATATTTTAATTTTTTGCCATTTGAAGCCACAAATGGATTTAAGCAGATACTAATGAACAAGTTAGCTTACTTTTGATGAACTGGCTCACTGTTTTTTTAACACGATAAAAAGTTTTCAATCTGCACAAGATAAACATCAACAGACATTTTCAGCTCACAACGTAATATTCGTAATATTCATTTGAGACCCCAAAACGGTTGGACATCTAAGTTCAAACCTAGAGATTGTCACAGGTGATACGGTTAAAGATGCAATTGATAATGCACACAACGGCAAATAACCAGAACATCACGCAAAGCTCTTTGACAACAGACAGCCTATTAGAGTTTGAAGACTGACAGAAGTGTACTCTCTTATTTCTGGCTCATTTTACATGGTTTCAATAATCCCTTTAACTTCACGGAAAATGGCCATCAGCATATTATAACTTACGTGATCAACAACCACAACTGAGCCCTTTCTGACATGCTCCTTTATGTTAATGAATATGGCCACAGCACAAACAAGATTGGCCTTCGCCTCTTTCTGGTTAAAGATGAGTTTTAATTCTGCTAATGCCTCTGTATTGATCATGTCTCTTGCAGCAGTTGGATTTTCAGACATACTCACAAGTACTTTCAAAATCAGATTTCTGGTCTTACGATTTCCTATGGAGAGCAAATGGAAAAGCTCTGAAAAGCACTTGGCAACAATGTAGTGATGGCTAGGATCAGCCACCATCTGCCCTAGTATCTTTAATCCAGATTGCTGCCCAGGTGAGTTCAAGGGGAAAGCCATGGTTTCCTTACACATGTGCTTAACATGTAATTCAGCCCTGCGCCGTCTTTCATTCTCAGAAGGGGGAGTCAGAGTAATCACAACATTTTTTCTCATTTCAGGGGAAGAAAAAGTGAGCAAGCATTCAATGAGCGTCACCACACCCATCTCATTAATGAACTCTTGGGCATGTGGATGATCATTAATGACCCCCATCGCAATTTGAGCTATTTTATGAATGAGAGGATCAGTAGTTGACTCAAGCAAGGAAACAAGGTTTTCAAATTCCTCAGAATTCATGTAGCATTCCATTTTGCAAGGGCAAGCAAATGGCTTAATCCCATTCATCTCCCTGAACCTGATTTGACGTCTAATCTCCTCTATGGTCTGGATGCAAGGTTCAGAATCAAATGGATACTCAGTGATAGCCTGTGACAAGCAGGCAGTGCTACTAGAAGGGTATGCTTCTGCTGCCACTGCTCCTGCAGACACAGAATGGGCATTTTCCTTAGCTGAGGCCAGGATGATATATGAAGGAGGCCTTGTCTCAGCCTGGGCTTGGGATTTATGGCCTGGTAATACTGAAGTTAGAGAAAAGGCTTTTGGCCAGACAGCTGTTTCAGACCAGTTCCTGGGTCTATATTTTTCATCAACTGCATCCACAGGCTGGGGCTCAATTATCCTGCTCACAGGCTTTGGATTAGGATCAAAACTCGTTTCATCTCCATCCCAAAACCAGTTCCCAACAACATTCTCATCCTCATCCTCGTCCTCCTCCATTCCTGGGTTTGCCTTGTAGCTGGCCCCAGCCACAGGCTCCGATTTCTCAGCACAGGATGGAGGAGCAATAGCCTTAGCTTTACCTTCAGTCTTAGCACTGGAATGATTACCTGCCTCTTCTCCATTCCCGAACAAAGAACCAACAGTGGCCTCTTCCTCACCCCAGAAGCAGGTATCAACACCATTCTTATCGTTACATGTGGACCTGAACTCAGTGCTGACCTTATCCACAGAACAAAGGCGAGATGTTTTAGTGGCCTTATCTTCTGTTTGGGGGCTGAAATCTGTTACGGCTCCATCTTTCATTTCGGTAACGTTTTTTTTCTTAGACCCTGCTTTCTTCTCTGCCACTACATCTGCTGGAGACCCTGCCTTAGGTATTTCCTTTGCCTGGGTCTTGGCTACAGGTCTGACAACAGCAGTAGCCGCCTTTTCTGTTCCAGCTTGTACAGAAGCCTTTTCCCCAGATTTGGCTCTGTTTCTACGCCCATTCCTTCTCCCAGCCATTGCTGAAGCCCAGTTATACAGATACCCCTATAAAGTCTTGACCTTGGATCTCAATGTGTCTCAGATCAGTATCTTAACACTCTTTCACTATGTTAGAAATAAACCTGGTAGTCAACTAACAGCTCAATAGTCATACAGTCCCCTTTCCAAACACACAGCCTCTGTCAAAGATAAAGACAAAAGGCAGAGGCACTTAGGCCGAGAGAAGATGATGGCTTCTGAGCGCAGATGGTTGACAACAATGCTCGTCCGCCACTCTCAGGTTACCACGGTCACCACCAGAGACAGACCTGAAGGGGAAGAAGGAAACAGACATTTTCAATTGTGTTCCTCTATGCAGATAGTCACCGAGAAGGATATAAGAGAATGGCAATATATTGTGTGGTGGAAGTAGATCAGTAGAAAACTGTTACCTCAGCTTATCATTTCCACATTCCTACTAATGCCCAACAAAGTCGTACCCAGGTACTAACATACTCTTTTCTGTTTATCACATAGGAACAGGGAAGATGGAGAAGTTTGCTTAGAGTGAGAGCACCCAGCCCCTTTGGCATATAGCACTATACTTTAAAGGTCTACCCAGGCAGGTTTCACACCAACCTGTACTCATCTGGTGTAATTTTCTCCTCCTTAACTTTTTAGTGTTGACAAGTCTGATCACTTACAGGCAGACCTGTGGACAAAAATACAGAAAGGACTGGAATTCTAATTATTTGGTAAATAAGCATGCACTCTGGTCTAAATTCAATACCTATCTTTCTAAATCTAGAGCTTTGGTTATATAATGCTTCTACGCTCCTTGGTTCTCCTCATAGCTTCCCTTGTCATTTCCTGCCCCAGTATTTATTCATACTCCTATAGACGCAATTCTGGCTCATTCCCTTTCTCTTATACACAAATGTGAGGGCAAAAATGTCCGGAAAACTGGAAGTTGGCTCCATGATCTGATCTGATCTCACCCACTTTACAACAGCCACTCCCCATTCAATAGGGGTGCTCACACTCACACTCACCTTGGATCCAAATGAAATTTTCACTCTATTAGATTCAAAGTGAACAGTTATCCATAGATTCCTACCCAGATTCTCTAGGAACCTATAAAGGAACAAACCTATTGTTAGATAAAAGGGCAGAGGAGGAAAAACAGAAGCAATTTCAATAGCCCAACATCCCATAAGAAGGGTATAACGTATAGTGTGTATATCCAGGATCACGTTAAATGTCTTCCACACATGTGCTCGTCCCTAATGATTCCCCATCCACACCCCCAAGACCTAAAGCTTGTCTAATTGTGCTTCTCAGCGATAAAGTTAGTAATTTTTCCCTGCAGAGGTTACACCTCTTTCCATTAAGAAAAATATGAAGTTCAAGAATGGGTAATGGAACACAAGCAACTAACTATTTAGAAAGCAGGCAGAGAGGATAAAGCATATTAATATTATTTCTATACCACGGTTGCATGCCCCTGCCCTTTCCCCTTTCCCCACACATATATAGATCCTACCTCACTTACCAACTACGCCAATCTGGCCACAGAGCAAGAGTTCTCAACAGATGCTATCCTTTCTACTGAAGAACAGTCCTCTAGCTGGAGGAGTCACACCCTACAGAAAGGAGGGTTATTCAGTAAATACCAAGTGAATGGTAGAAAAATATCAGTTTAATGGAGATACCTAAATTTCAGGTGCTAATACTCTACAAGAATTAGGAACTAAGTAACTAAATGTCTCCCTACTCCCACAGTGCTTCAAGTATTCATCTGGAACGCCACAGATTCTTCTCTGCGGCTGCTTCTGTACCTAAGAGTTTGTTCCCAAAACCAGAAATGGAAGCCAACTGATTACAGCATTCTAAATGGACTCTTCCACTTGGAACCCCCATTCCCATACCTCAACATATAATGGTCAGGGATGTTGAAAACACGAATGGGAAAGGCAGACTGATATGTTATTTATTTACATGGACCCGTGTGAGACTCAATCCACGCCTGATTTTGCCATTTTTTATTAAATTGGTCCCAAACCTGAATATGGAAGTTAAAATAAGAGCGCAATATTCATAGGTGGATAAATATTTCATTTTGGGGTTCTAATATACCCACCGACAGTTCCCCTTTTCTGACTGCATCAGACCTGTGACGCAGACAAGAAACTTTAGCATCCACAAGGCACCTGTAGGAAACGATGGCACCCAGAACTCAGCTCACAAGCCCCTTTCCAAAATCTGGACGAAGAGGGGTCAACGCTCCCACCCCCACGAGTTTGGCTCACAGCTCCGACCCCAGTCCTGCCCCCGCAGACTCCCCAGACGACCCTCAAACCCCGGCTCACCCTCCGCTCCGCCATTTCTCCCGAGCAGCCTCCCCCACAGCCATCTCCCGGCTCAGACACCCCGGAGAGCGGAGCGCGGGAGCCGGGAGAGGCGGCTGGGGAGCGATTCGCCTGCAGGGAACCTGGGATTCCCACCCACCAACCCCGCGCCCCAGGAACCGCTCAGCCGGTCGCCGCCTCCTCCTCGACAGGGGTCTTCCGCGCGGTGGGGTCCTCCGCGCGGTGCGCCCCTCTCACCGACCAGCTCACAAGCCGTCGCCGCCAACCGGCAGCCCGCGGGGTCTGGGGCGGGCGGTCGGCTAGTCCGCCGTCCAAGGCGGGGGACCACCCTCCGACTCCCACGCCTCCCCGACTTGCCTTCACAGGCTCCGGGTCCGGGTCGCCGGCCGCCCCTCCTGTCTGCGCACTGCGCGCGAACTCCCAGCTTTTTCAGCAAAGAGGACTTGCGGAGAGGCGGCCCGCCCCCCGCACCGCTGCAGCAAACTGAGCAGGGGCTGCGCAGGCTGCAGCACCCAGCGCTCGCAGCGAGGATGTCGGGAAGGGGCGGAGAGATAAGGTGGTGCGAGGCGCTCGACGCCCCCTCCCAGGCCCGCCTTAGTCCCGACCCGAGGGGGCGGGGCCAGATATGCCGGCGGGGCGCCTGAGCACTGGTGCTTTAGTACTCTTCCGCGGACCCTGCGTGCCGACCGTCCCCACGCTCCTGGCGCTGCTTGGCACGGACCTGGATCGGGAGGTCGGGAGGGGTCTAGCTGAGAGAGCGGCCCCCGCTGAGAGGGCGTCGGATGGATACCGAGGGACTGCTCGCTGGGATTAAACCCAGTAGCTCAGGGTCTGCTCCACCCCCTCCCTCACCGCGAGGGCGTCCAGGCCTGCTTGCTGTTGAGAGAAGGGGTGTCAGGACGCCACGGTGGGAGGGGAGAGGCTGTTGAAGACCAGACTGCCCAGCAAGTTCTTTCCGTGCTTTGTAGGGCCACGGAGGGGAGGAAGGTGGGAGGGGGCTCCCTTGGAGCCCTCATCACTTCCTCTCTCCCAGAGGAAGGCTAACCTAGACCTTCGACCCCAGCAAAGAAAACACTGATCTGCACCAAGAGTCGTTTTTTCTGTCCCACTGCTGTTGTCTCATTCGAAATGGTAGTGCACCTTGTCATTTCTTGATTTCCGCATTTGCCCAAGAAAGGACCCCTTTCTCTGACAGTACCTCCATGGGGCCGTGTCACCCCATGGGCAGGTCCCAGGTAGGGCCGGCATTTGTTCCCCTTCACCTCTTCTTTCTGCCATATCTTCCCTTGAAGTCACACTGATGATCTTTGGTAGCGTGGAAAGGTGGCAGGGAGTAGAGCCAGTTTGAATCTCAGCCACTTGACATACATATCTGTGTAGTCCCCAGGCATTCTTTGGACACGGCCCCATCATGTACCCACTTTCCCAAGAAACCTGGCTGTACTTGAATCCTTTGGTTTCTCCAGCCCTATATCCTTTGTCTAGTCTTGAGCAGTTCCTTTCTGTGCTTCCCAGGGCAAGTAGAGTAATTCTAGTTAACACTACTTTGGTTGAACACAGGCCTGCTAACTCTTCTGCTCATTAGAAAACCCGATTTCATGGCACCCTTACTGTGGCAGGAGGGCAGAATAAAGTTCCCACAAAGATGTTCAGGTCCTATTATCCAAAACCTGTATATGTGTAATGTTATGATGTAAAGAATTAAAGTTGTAGATGCAATTAGGATTGTTAAATGGTTGAATTTAAGGATTATCCTGTCCAATGCAATTATGAAGACATTTTAAATGTGGAGTATTCATGGAGAAGACTCAGAGTCTCAATGAAGTAACAGTGACAAAACTTTTCATTCCATTTATGGTTTTTAAGGAAGTCAGGGGTTAAGAAATGCAAGCAACCCCCAGAAGATGGAAAAGGCAAAGAAAATGACTCCAGAATCCCTCAGAAGAAAGAAGCTCTCGCAACCATCATTTTAGACCAGTGAAACGATTCTTCATTTGGAAACTCCAGAATTTTGCTATAATCTTTTTTCTTATTTTAAGTGTCCAAATTTGTGGTAATTTGTTACAGCAGCATTAGAAACCAAATAAATTCAGCCTCCTGATAAATTAATAAATTCCTGTAGAATTTATTTAGTTAGGCTTTAGCCCCCTAGAGAATCAGATTTGGGGCTCACCATCCTTTATAGTAATCACCCCTTCTCTGTCTTAAAGAGTTATTTTTTCAGTGGTCTTTGAGTCTCATTATTAAAATTCACATCAGTTTAATTTGTTTTCAGGTATTCATAATAATTGCAATATTTACCTGATAGGAAAAATATCTGGAGGTGATTCAATATAGTCTCTGGCGACAATGGATTTGTAAGTTCTCAGTGGAAGGCCACTTTTACTGTGTTATTTAAATGGCCTTAGCTGAATTGTGGATTTATTTGCTCCATAACTTTCTCTCTTGGTTGAAAGCCATGCTTAAAAAATAGAGCTGAGCAACCTCTGGTGGAGTAGTCAATTGCTTCTGAAGGAGAGTAGGCCACATGCCTCTGGGTTTGAGCCCCAGGTCTGGTGGGGCAGTGGGGCAGGAAACAGCCAGTGTGAACAGCTAAATACAAATTTAAAAAATAGAGCCAGAGCTCTGTTGAGATCTGTGGGTAGGTGAGAATCTCTGTGCCTTTCCTGAAGTACCCTTATCCTATTGGTATCTTTCACTCATTCAACAGTTATGTAGTAAGTTATTACTTTGTCCTGGGCACTAAACATTCCGTAGAAACAAAAGAAATTTATGTTCTAGTGGAGCTTACATTTACTTGTGATTTCTATTTTGCTGAATTTCCTATAGTAAAACTTTACAACGATGTTAGTACAAACTTTTCTGGTAATTTTCAGGGTGCTGGGATATTGATTCCAAGTTTTACTGAAAGGGGAGTGGATCTACCAAAAGCTGATAGATTTTACTATGACACTTTGAAATACTTGTTGAACAATCTGTTCTTAATTCATTTACTAATATGAACTACTGCTAGTTTATAGTTATTGAACTGATAAAAACTATTTTAAGCTTTTTATATGTTATCTCTTCATGGATAAATTTCAGATAGGTTAAGTGTCATCTTTAAAATCAGGGAGTAGATACAAGATTGGAACAGGATTGCTGACCTATGTCTATCAGACCGCTATGCAATATTCAATTACTTCCTCCTGAAATGGACTCCAGTCTGATTGCAACAGCATGGTTCTACTCCCCAGTGTCTTCACTAGGATCCTGTGTAACCCTAAGCCTGAAATCTAAATTTCTGTAGTATAAGTGCCCACCTAATTTTATACCTTTTGATTTTAGTCTAAGTGCCTGATAATAGCTTTTGATTACCATTTCAAAATACATCCACCTTGAACAAGCATATTGCCATCTGTATGACATGAATACTAGCAAAACAACCTGATAAAGAAGTAAGCTGCTCCTAACCATGAAGCTCCTTCTTTCAGAAAACCCTGGGTGTCCTAGTGGTAAAAACACACACGATGTACTCTTAACAATTTTTTTTCATGATGTGGGTTACTTTTTATATGTTGGCTAATATTTTATAATATTTTAGTTTGTCTTTCTCAGGTTTTGGCATAAAAGTGATTTTGCCTTCATAAATGAGTTACAACATGTTTTCTCTTTTTAATTCTCTGGAATAGTTTGTATAAGATTTGTGTTAATTCTTTCTTAAATTTGAGCCTGGAGATGTTTTTGCTCTTTTTGGGAAGTGTTAATTCTGGCTTCAATTCCTTTCATATGGACTAAATGTTTATTTATTTTAAAATCAGTTTTGTAATGTGGTGTTTTTCTAGGACTTGACCACTTAATCTACATTTCCCAATTCCTTAATGAAATATTGTTAATAATATTCTCTTACTAACAAACTCTAGAATTTGTATTGATACCTCCATTTTCATTCCTGTAGTGATTATTTGTGACTTTCTCTTTTTCTTAGTCATATTAGAGGTTTGCAGACTTTTTTCAACAAGCTAGTGTTTGATTTTTTGTTTTATTAATTTATTTATTGTAAATAATTATCCTATAATTTATTTATATTTTTGCTATATTCTGAAGCCTTTAGATTGATATACACAAATAAGTAAAATGAATTATATATCTCATTGACTTCAGTTTTATGTTTGTATTTAAAGCTATAAAATCTCTAATAATTGCTTTAGATGCATTTCATATTTTAATTATCATTTCATTTAAATTCTTACCTTTAACCTATTGTGCTTTCTTCCTTGCCCCATTAGTTATTCAGAAGTTTTAGAATAATTTAACAAGATTTTCAGTGCACAATATAGTATTGTTAACTATAGGCACTATGATGTATAGCACCTCTGTAGAACTTATTGATCTTGTATAACTGAAACTTTATACCCATTCAACAACTGCCCATTTCTCCCTCCCCCAAACCCCTGGCAACCACCAATCTATTCTCTGAGTGTGACTATTTCATATACCTATCAAAATCCCAATGACATTTTTTTCTGCATAAACAGAAAAGTTGATCCTGAAATTCACATCGAGTGAAAAGGACTTAGATTAACAAAAACAATCTTGAAGAAGAAAAAGTTGGAGCATTTACACTTTTTGATTTCTAAATTTACTACAAGGCCAAAGTAACCAAAACCCTGTGGTTCTGGCATAAGAACATACATAGAGATAGGGATAGAATTGAGAGCCCAGAACTAAACCTACAGGTTTATGGCCAGTTAATTTTGACAAGGGTGACAAGTCCATTTGATGGGTAAAGAATAGACCCTTCAAGAAATGGTGCTGAGATAACTGGACTTTCACAGGCAAAAAACGAAGTTTGTACCTCTTCTTCATACCATACACAAACCTTAACTCAAAATAGATTGATGACCTAAACATGAGTTAAAATTATAAAACTCTTGGAAGAAAATAAAAGGTATATCTCCCTGGCCTCATATTTGGTAACATAAATATAAACAACCAAAGAGAATATAAATTAGACATCATCAAAATTTAATACTTACATATGTCAAAGGACATCATTTATAGTAAAAAAAAAATCCTATAGGAGAAAATATTTCCAAATCATATAGATAATATGATACTTGTATCTAGAATAGCTAAAGAACTACTACAACAAAACAAAAACAAAACCTCCAGACAACACAATTAAAAATGGGCAAAGAATTTGAGTAGACAACTTCTCCAAAGAAGATATTCAAATGACCAATAAGCACATAAAAAGTACTTAACATCATTAGTCATTAGGGAAATACCACAACAATTCTACTTCTAGGCAGGAACTTTAATAGATACTTGTGCACCAATGTTCATTGTAGCTAATCAAAAGGGAAAAACAACTCAAAGTTTTTCCTTAACAAATAAGCAGGTAAACAAAATATGATGTATATACACATAGACATCAGCCATTAAAAAAAGGTATGGAGTTTTGATACATGTTACAACATGGACAGACTTTGAAAATATCTTAAGTGAAATAAACTTGACCCGAAAGGACAAATATTGTATGCTTCCACTTATAATACTTAGAATAGGCATATTTATGCAGATAGAAAGTAGAGTAGAGATTATCAGAGGCTGAAGGGACGGGGAAATGGGAAGTTCATTGCTTCATGCTTACAGAAGTTCTCTTACAGGTCATGAAAAAGTTTTGGAAACAGTAGTAATGGTTACACAGCCTTGTATATGAAATTAATGTTACTGAATTGTACACTTAATTAAAATGACAACTTTCTTTATATATAGATATGCATACACCTGTTACCATAAAAATACTTAAACACATGTTAAAAATGATGGACCATGAATGCTTAGTTGGGTAGGGAATGGAAGTAAGGCAGGAGGAGACCTACACCAAGGGAAAAAGCAGAAGAGATGAGGGACAGATATGGCTAACAACACTCCAGTTTAGGTTCAGGATGGGCAATGGCCTTTACTAGGAGTTGTGAGGGCGCAGAGTTACAAAGCGGTTACAAATGCTAGCTCCAGATTCAGACTGCAAAGGCTGGAATCTCAGCTTTACACTAACCAACTCAATGACCATGGTCAAGTTATTGAATCAATCACTATCACAGTTTGTAAATGTGAACAATGGAAAATACTCCATACACATATCTTAGGAATTAAATGAGTTAAAATAAGTAAACGACACAGAATGGTATCTGGCACATAGTAAGAATGTGCTTAATGTATAGATGTGAATAATTATCATTACTACACATAATGAAAAGTTCAGGCTCTAGAGTCAAATAGTCTCAATGCTCAAGCTTCCCCTCTCTGCCAACTGTCCCTAAACTTAACAAGCTCCAATGTATTAATAAAACTCCAGGATATGGCATAAAGACACAAATAGTAAAAGAGAGAAGCAAAAAAACTCTGGAAACAGAGAATGAGCTATGAATTCCAACAAGGGGACAGGGAGGATGGGGATGTCAGGGAAGACTTGAAAAACATCTGGCTTTTGAGCTGAGACTAAAAGAATGACTATTTGCACCAAAAAAAGATCAAATAGCTGGGAATAAACTGAACAAAGGAGGTGAGAGACTGGTGTAATGAAAACTGCAGGACCTTAACGAAAGTAATAGGAGGAGACACAAAGAGATGGAAAAATATTCCATGCTCATGGATTGGAGGAATTAAATAGTACAAATGGCCATTCTACCCAAAGCGATATATAGATTGAATGTAATTTCCATCAAAATTCCAAGGAATTCTTTAAGGAAATGGAGCAAACAATACTGAAGTTTGTATGGAATCACAAAAAAAACCCTCACGTAGCCAAAGCTATCTTAAGAAAAAAAAAAAAAAAGCTACTACAGAACGACCATCATCAAAAAAATGTAGTGTTGGAACAAAAAGAGACACACTGATCTATGGAATTGTACTGAGAGTCCAGAAATAAAGTCACTTTTATGTGGGCAGTTAATCTTTGACAAAGGTACAAAGAGCAATTAATGGAGTAAGCAAAGTCTATGATGGTTCTGGGGAAACTGAAAGACATCTGCAAAACAAAAACAAAAACAAAACACACACAAAGAAACTAGATTAGTCCTTATCACCATACACAAAAGTTAACTCCAGGTGGATCAAAGACTGGACATAAGAATTGAAACCATAAAATACTTAGAAGACAATGTGGGAAAAACTCTCCACGACCTCAACCTCAAAGAGACCCTTGGGGAAGAAACAACTATGGCAAAAGTAAACAATTGGGACTACATTAAACTGAAGAGCTTCTGCCCAACAAAAGAAACCATCACTAAAACAAAAAGACAACCTACGGAACTGGAGAAGATATTCATACAACATACATCACGTAAGTGCTTAACCCTCTAATATATATAAAGAGTTCACACACCTCAACAATAAAAATGAAAATGACCCACTCAAAAATGAGCAAATGAACTGAATAGGCACCTACCTAAAGAACACACAGATAGCCTACAGACACCTGAAAAAAATGTTCTGCATCACCCATTATCAGAGAAATGCAAATAAAAACTATAATGAGATACCACCTCACATCAGTGAGAATGGCCTATATCTAAAAGACTGGAAATAACGGGTGTTGGAGAGATGTTTGGAGAAAAAAGGAAACCTCTTATATTGTTGGTGGGAATGTAAATTGGTGCAACTTCTTTGGAAAACAATATGGAGATAACTCAAATAAAGACGGATCCACTGTTTGATCCAGCAATTCAGCTCTTGGGCATACATAATATATCCAGAGGATACAAAATATTTAATCAGGGAAAAATATCTGCACCCCTATGTACATAGAAGCACAGTTCACAATAGCCAAGACATGGAAACAACCTAAATGCTCAGCACCGGATGACTGGATAAAGAAGCTGTGGTGTATTTATACTCAATGGAATTCTATGTAGCTACTAAAAAATGAAATTTGCCCTTTGCAATAATCTGGATGGTACTGGAGGGGATCATGTTAAGTGAAATAAGTCAGAAAGAAAAAGAAAATTACAGGATGGTTTCACTCATATGTGGAATATAATGAAATGAAACGAATAGACAAACCCCAGCAAAAACTCACAGGACAACAGATGATGGCTGCCAGGGTGGGAGGGAGAAGGGAGGGAAGGAGAGAGGGGTAACAGCGTGGGTAAAGGACACTGGAACTCCGGTGGAGGGTGCGGTGTGAAATATAGACTGAGAGTAATGTCAGTATTCAAAAACGAATGCAACTTTGTGAACAAAAGAGATAATAAACATCAATAAAAAGATAACATTTAAAAAAGCATCACTTTTTCATACAGGCAGGAAAAGGTTTGTATAGCATTACAAGATAAATGAAGAGCATGAGGAAATTCACATCAGTAGGAAAGTGTATGAAATAGTGAGAAATAGTGAGAAACAACAAATAGACCAGTGTGGCGTGAATGCAGGTCACATGGTAGGATATAATAGGAAATGAGTAAGGTGCTGAAGGATAGAGTTTTGAAAGTCTTACTAGCCTACTAATACATCTGTTATATAGATGAATTACCACTGAAAGTTGCTCTTGTAAAATTTAAGTGAGGGCTAGAAACGGGGTCAGTGGGTGCTAATGATCCAGATGTGCTATAGGAAGAACACTTACTTGATTTGTCATAACAGGAAAAATGTGAAATCCACACTAATATTTATCCCCACATTTTAAAGACAAATAACCTCTAGACCAGCCCTGATACCACATGAGCTCGCCTGAAGTATTTTTCTAGGAAAGAGGAAATGAGATTAGTAGGTGGGGGTGGGGGGTTGACTTCAAGGAATAATTTGAGAAATGATTCTGTCTCCCATAATTCTCACCCAGGGAGAGATTATAAGCTTCTTGCATTGACACAAATGCCTCTCTACCACACACTCATCTTTCTCTTTAGCTGACATTGAACATTTCCACAGCCATCAACTGATTGTGTGCTCTACAGGGCATTGGAAATACAGAGTATTTCCAGTCTGGCCCAATTGTATTGTGGAGATTCTCGACTCCAACTGTACCTGCAGTTGGAATTCCAGGCTAGGGGAGTTAGGTGGGTTAGTTATTTAAAAAACAAAAAACAAACAAAAAAAAAAAACAAACACTTCAAAAATCTTTTAAGTTGTAGCTGCATATTGCCAAAAGCCTATGTGCTTTTCTTCACTCTTAATGCACGTGTGCCCTGTGCTATTTCAACTCTTAGATGGATGTATGAAAGATAGGTTGAGACCTGAACTTATTAGAAATTAAATGACAGATAGTTGCTAAAACTAGTGATAAATGATATCTTGCTAAGATTTTTCAGTTTAGACGCCTTCCATCAAAGTTAGAAAAGGAAGTTCAATAGAAAGAGCAGTATAGTGATTTTAATAACTTTATTTCCCAATTTGGGGCAGTAAAGGAACGAAAATACTAACAGCAAAGGAGGCAGAAGGTCGGAGAGGCAGAGGTGACTCCAGATCCTAATCTATCACTCTGGCATTCTATGCCACAAACCCCAGTTAAAAACTGGTTTTTGTTAAGTATAAATAGGATGAGCTGAGGTACTACAGACAACATGGCTTCAGTTCTGTAAATTGTACAAATAGATGGCATAGGGGAATTAATTTCTTCCTAACCACACACTCACAAAGGACGTTAGTATCCTACGGTTGTGCCATTGAGCTGAGCTCAGACCAAAACGATTCAGCCAACTAAGGGGCTGCCACGAAGGAGAGGTACAAATTATCAAGTCCAAGGCAATGGCCAGCAAGCGAAATCAAGGATGAAAGTCAACACTCACCAAGGCTGGACAAATGAGACTATTCATGAATCAGTTTCTGTAGCCGGTACCCAGAAAAACCGTCCTCTGAAGCCCAAGACTACAAGGTAGGGAGACTGAGAGGAAGCAGTAAACCTGGCACCACTGGTTGGGGTACTGGATACTGAGGGCACGGCTGGGCTGGGTCCCTCAAGAGGCATACTTCCATGTCTTAGATGAATGGAAATGGAAAGCAGGAAGTCTCTTGGAGGTTAAAATGCTTCAGGGTATCCTGATGAGACAATTCCTTGTGAACAGCTGAGCACAAGACCCGGGACTCAAAGTAAAATGAAAGCATCTATGTTCCATTTCACCTACATTTGTGTCCTCATCCTTCTCAGAGCTACACAGATGGTACTTTGAGGCATCACTTAAAAGTTCTATTAGCTGTGAGCGAGTTTGTAGTACAGTGCTGTCTTGTGTACAGTGATTCCATTCCTTGAACATGTCAAAACTGAAGGATGTGTCAATATGAACTTGTTTTGTTTGGAGCCCCACCCCTGCATCCCGTACAGACACAGCAATCTTTACCACCCTTGTATTGTCTGTGCTTTATCCCTCTGAATAGACTTCAGCTGAAGAACTAGAACAATTTATACCAGTTTTGGCATGTAACTTTATTAACATAGAAATGAAATCACAAATGAATACACTCATGCCCAATATAAAGCAGAGAAGTATAGCTTCTTTAGGATGAATAGCTTCGTTACTAGGTCATAGTGCAGAAATACTAAAAACATCTGTTTTATAGCACTATACAAATCAACAAATATTCAAGCTCTGAAGAACATTCAGTACCCATAAAATTGCTTCCTTCAATCAATATAGGTAACATAAATATTGAATCTATAATTAGAATATACATTGTTTTCATATCACAACACTAAAAAACATACAACTATTCAGAGTTTGAGTATTAATCGTATAACTTTATCTCTCACCTCAGGATCAGTGTGCTCTGCTAAGTCTTGGAGTTTC
This sequence comes from Solenodon paradoxus, assembly GCA_004363575.1. NCBI lineage: Eukaryota > Metazoa > Chordata > Mammalia > Eulipotyphla > Solenodontidae > Solenodon > Solenodon paradoxus. The sequence goes on along the minus strand of RJWH01005809.1, from coordinate 34,722 downwards.
TGATCAAACACTTTTGCTTTCTGGAATATGGAAATAAGTTCACATTTAGTGAACTGCTCCTTGGTAAATAGTTTCACGTTCCTTTTGAATTGGAAATTTATAGTCTCAAATATTTCAATGATATTAAGAATATTTGCCTTTGACTCTTTCTTGTTAAAGGATGCAACCAAAGATGACAGCACTTTGGCACTTATCAGTTCTCTTGTATTGGCTTGATTTTCAGACAAGAGTGAAAACACATTTAGCACATGAAATCTGGTTTTGACACTCCCCTTGTTTAGCAAGGTGAGGAAATTTGGAATATAACCGGAAATAACACGGTGATACTCAAATTTCACACTCAGTTGTTCTAACAATTTTAGTCCAGCCAGTTGCACAGGGGAGTTCAAGGGGTAAGATATTATATCCTCACAAACTTGATATAGGTATGACTCTTTGATTTTTGCTTCTTTAGAAGACTCAGAATTGTCATCCACCATATTGAAAGCCCTAGGGTGTTCTTTAACATGGGGATTATTGACCAAGTTTTCAATCATAACAGTAACACCTACATCATGAATTATATCTTGGGTAAATGGATAAGCAGGACTGATGCCCATTACCATAGTGGCTATTTCATGGATGAAAGGATCCTTGGTTAACTTAAGTAGGGCCACGAGTTCATCGAACTCTTTAGGCTCTAAACTAAAGTTATGTGATTTGCAGCGGCAGGTTCTTGGATTGGACCTATACTTTTCCCTATACCTAACCTGTTGTTTGATCTCATCTAAGGTCTGTAAGTAAGGCCCATTATAAGGTGGGATCTTAGTCAGAGGTCGAATCCCCAGAGGAGTTTCAATCCAGGTCTCAACCAGAGTCCAATTCCCTTCTGGAGGCAAGGATGGTTGCCCTTTCTCTACTGGGACAAGGACACTATACCTGGCCCTTAACCATGCTGCTGCTTCTTGATTTATAGTAAGTTCAGGTTCAAGTGTGGGCTTGGGCTTTTCCTGGATCTTCGGTGGGGGTGTATAAACTTGAGTACGATTATCTTCTTCAGGCCAGAACCAAGCTCCTATACTCTGCTCCTCTCCGGTCCAGAACCAAGAGCAGATATCGTCTTCATCCTCATCATTGGACTGTATTACAGTATCAGGTTTGGTTTCAGCTCTGAACTTAGTGCTGACCTCTCCCCTTCTCTGGGGACTGCACACAATATTGACCTTTGTATCAGCCTTGGCAAAGGACCTAATATTGACTTCACTTCCAGGACCAGCCTTGACTTCAAACTTGGTCACAGTACTGACCCTGGGCATAGGCATGGACTTTGACTTTGTTTGGGTCACTCTATCAGCTTCTGCCAGGGGTTTTGCCTCAGCCTCAGCCATGACACTAGGCTTAGTCATATCTTGATCACCTCCCTTGTCATAGCTACAGCTTCAGTATAAGTCTGTCTGTGTCCTGGTCACTGGTCCTGTTTTAGTTTTTACATCCACCACTGTCTTGGCATAGATCTTAATTCTGACTCTAGTGTTGGCAGAACTACTGATTCCAGTTTTCAAGCCAGTTCCTGAGCTTCCTCTGCCCTTACCTTAGCCTCAGAGTCAGTCACAATTCAAGTAAAAGGAAAGGTCAAATTATGAACCCCCACCCCTGAAAGTCTGTCCCAGGTTGGTGTTTTCATAAAAGTCCAGTAGTCACTCCACCTCCTTTACAACCACAGGTTCTACCACTAACAAACAGTGCAGTGGAAGCTCATTCAGGGACGCTAAGGGTGGCTGTGTGCCTGAAGCAAAGCACACAGAGGATGTAGTCTTCAGTCACTCGAAGGTCATCTGATCAGTCACCGAAGTTTGACCTAGAGGTAGAGGAAAGAAATGGGACTCTTAGTTTCTTCCTTTTTTTTTTTTTTTTTGCTGATTAGCACAGAGATAGGAGAGTATGGAAATTCAGTGTTAAATGGGAGAAGTAAATAATTAGTAAATTCTCCTTTCTTTCATTTTACCTATATCACACAAGTGCGATGCTACTAATCTTTTCAGACACAAAACAGAAGTATGGTGAGTGGGAAAGCTTAGCTGGAGTGAGAGGGACAGAGGAATTCCTACACTGGCTGTTTATCCTTGCTGAATCCCAGAAGATCTCTACTACTTCATCCTACAGGTCTACCCAGGAGGCCTTCACACTGATACCAACCTGCATTAATCTGGAGTAATTTCCTCTTCCTTTGCTTGGTTCCAATGATGGCAAGTCTACATCAAACCTACAGGCAGATCTATGGACAAATAAACAAATGAGAGGATAAAGAAACTGATCTCTGGAAACAGATCTTGGTCCTTGGTCTCTATACATGCAGTGTGTCTAGTTTTCCTCCTGACCCCTTCCTCTCCTCCATTGACTGCTCTTCCTCCTCCCTGTTATCCACATTTTGCCTCTTCATGGACTACCCTGGAATTTCCTAGTTTAGAATTGGGCTAGAGTGAATCATAAGAACAGAAAAAATAAGTGGGAAGTGATAAAAAGCAGGTGTTACCCTTCTATACCCCCAAAGTTTACTAAGACTCCCAACTAAATCAACAGGGGATCATACAGAGTTTAGCAAACTGGCAAAACAGAAGAATAGAATTCTCTAGTTTTGGTCACCTCTTGTCCCTCTATTCTCACACCAATCTTAACAAATACAGGGTACTTTTCTCTTCATTATGTCCTAGCTTCAAGTTGAGTTACCATTTACAAACCTCCACAACAATTGAGAATTCAACAAACCTAGAGACAGGTCTAAACACAGAGATGTACAAACACATAAATATATAAACAGGAGACAATAGAGTCCTTGGTAGAGATCAACAAGCAGCATACCAAACTTTTCTGGGTACAGGTGCCTGTCTGCCAAATGTTTTCTATTATCTTTTCTTCCTTCCCTTCCCTCCAAATCTCCAAACTCTTCTTCTACATTTCCAAAGTCTGAGAATTCTCCTGAAAAGACAACTCAAAAGTCCCTGCAAATTAGCAGTGGTATTTGGTAGGTATGAAATGCTCGGACAAGCCATGGAAGTATTATTTCCAAATTTCAACCAAGTTCGTACGTTTCTTTCATCTCCCTAAAGCCTATTGTTTTCTGCAGCACCATGGAAGTAAAGGAGCACTGCTGGGGAAAGCTGGCAGAAAGGAGATCTGGAGTTTTCCCCAGACCCCTGCACACTTTAGTTTTAGCCATCTACCATCTCCAAACACGCTTACACTACAGAAATTAAGCCAATTTTCCCTTCCTTTGAGGTCTGCTGCCCTCTACTGATCTTTACAGAAAACTGGAGTACCATAGATTTAAGAACAGACCTACACAGAGAAACGCGGGATACAGATTCTAAAACCAAATGAAAAGACGGTGGGAAAACCGTGGTTACTAACCGTCAGACAAGTAATCTGGACTTGACACCCTTTTCTAATCCAGGGTCTTGACTGTCAAACATTCACAATCTCTGTGCACTCTTTCCCTCCCAGAGCTCCCCAGACAACAGTTCTCACCAATAGCGGCAACCCCTCCCCCTCCCCCTGTATAATCCGCCACGTCTCCGCTAGAAGCCGCTCCAATCCTTCCTTTTCCCCTTCCCAAATACGGCCAGAGTTGGGGGCGAGTGTCCGGAAAGCCAGCCAGCAAGAGGTAGGTCATTTTGAATTAATCGTTTCGTGCCACTCGACCTCCGCCCTCTACCTCCCACTTATCGCGCGGGATGACCGCTGCACGTATCCCACGTTCCTCTGATACCCACCCATAACCACACTGCCAGACGATGCCCGCCTTCTCACTGACCTGTTCTACTTGGATCAAAGGCAGTTTTCTCATTTCCTTGCCTCAAGGGGTGCTGTGCCCTACAGAAAGAGGAACAGACAGTCCCACGGTGACAAGCACCCGAGACAATGGCGGCGACTCTCTTGGGGCACCGGTCCGGCACCTGGAATTTAGGATGAGATATATACGTGCTTCATCATATTAAGGGCCGTCACTGGCAAATAATTCGTTACGGTTTGGCAGTCCCTTCACTTCCTCCTACCCAGGGATCCTCAGGGACTAATTCAAAGAGACTAACATCTCCCAGTTCTTTCCGCGGACTATGCCCAGCCACGTGTCCAATCCCGAAGTCGACAGAGGGAGGGGTTAGAGTGTAGTGTAAGGGGATTGGCTTTTTGCTAGCGGAGTGATATCAAGTTTTGCAAAGTGCCACTTCTTCCTCATTCGCGGTCATCCAGCCCGCCCGCTCTGGGCTGTTTCTGGTCCGAGATGGGGGCGGAGCCAGGATCCGGACCTGGAAAAAGCGTGGCTGGACTGAGAGGAGAAAAGTGAAATCAGAGGATCTGTATACACTGGTACGGAATGATCTCCAAAAAACATTTTTAAGTGAAGGAAACAAGGGGAAGAATAATGTCTAGTGTGCTTTCATTTTCTTAAAAATACTTTATTACAGTGCGCCCTGGTGGAGTAGTGGTTGGTGCAGTCATCCCAAGGTCCAGGGTTCAAGTCCTGGACCCAGGGCGGGAACAACCAAGATGAACAACTACATAAAATCAAAATTTTTTCCCTCTTTTCTCTTCCTACCTACCTGACTCACCTTCATTCCTGCCTGCACCTTCTAGTTAAAAAAATACTTTTTTACATATATGTGTATGTAAAATAATTCTGTTAATATCAACAAGTAATTGGTAACAAGACTTGCCTCTTTTGGAGGGTAATCTACTGGCGAATAGTCAAAGATGAGAAGGAGACTTCTGTGTTTTTTGATTTTGAACCTCATAATTGTATTAATTATTCAAAATTGAGTGTTAATTTAAATAAAATATACCTTAGAATCCTTAGAGGATATTTTAAGCATTTATACCACATGTTCATAGGAATGCTTTAACTCCTCAGGCCTACACACCTGGACTCTAAACTGGACTGCTATATTAGTAAAAGGCAATGAGAGAGGCTCTTTTTTGTTGGTTAAAGATGTTTCCAGTTTTGAAATGGCATTAATGAGGGCTTACTTTTCAAGGGTTCCTTAACTACTCATTTGTCCTATGCAATTCAAAGTCTCGTTTACTAGCTAAATTCATAATAAATGGTCTGCTACTACTACTACTAATGATAATCTTGCTTTCCATTCAGGAGGCTATTTGAATCCATACAGAAGTGTGATGTGAAACAACACTCTTGATACTCATAAAACACCCAAATTACATAAAGGTGGCCAATACAATAATTTATATCAATACCATTCTAGATATCTTCTAAATATTATATGTTCACGTTAAAACCTGTACATGAAAGTTTATATTGGCTTTATTCAGTCACCAAAACTAGACACTACCCAAATGTCCATTAATATCTGAACAGATAGACAAAAGTGGTATTTCCATACATTCAGTGAAATATTATGTAGCAATAAAATGAATGAACTATGGAAACATGACACAATGTGGAATCAGAATGTCTAAAAATCATTATATTGAACAAAATAAGCCAGAAACAAGGTACTACATAGTGATTATATTTACATGAAATTCTAAAAAAGTAAAACTCTTTTTTAGTGATAGGGCACAGTTGAGTGTTTCTCTGGACTTGGAATGAGGGAAGTGTGTATGCAAAATGCATGAAGGAACTTTTCAGATGATGGAAATAGTCTGTATCATGATTTTGATGGTGGCACACAGATATACATGTTTGCCAAACTTATTTAATGGTATACTTAAACATGTGCATTTGGGGGATATAAATTATATCTCAATAAAGTTGATTTATTAAAAAGTTAAAACATTTGCTAGTACAAGTTAAGTTTTTAAAAATGTATTTCTACATGTGGAAAAATATTTCAAAAACATTTAAAATATAACGATTTACAACAGAATCAAACAAATCAATAGGAGCATAGTTAACAAAATATGAATAACACTTCTATATGAAAAAATACACAAAGAAAAAATATGGAGAAAAATTAAAGAAGAGTGAAATAAATGCAAGGATATAGATTTTCTCATGAATTGGAAAACTGTTTTCAAAGTAAATATAACTTTTCTCCCCAAATTGATATATAGCCTCATTGCAACCCCCTCCAAAGAAAGAGGAAAAATATCTTCTGATATCTGGGAGTTTGACACGTGCTATCAGTTAGACATTGGTGTTGCTATAAGCTGGCCTAGTCTTCACGTATAGGCCCCTGGTGTTCTCCTGTGTATGGCTGTAAGGCACATGAGTTGGCGAGTTGGCTGAGTGCCCCATGAATGGCCACCCTCCCTGTGGGAATGGCAGGAGGCCTTAGAAGCTCAGAATGCCCTGGGACTTGTCCTTCCCAGGATTGGCTCTCCTTACTCCTGCTCCTCTTTGATATTCACTAATGATGATTTTTTAATCACTTTGTTCTTAGAGCAAATGCTTATTGCTTGCTGATGCACGTGCCTTGTAAGCCATTGCTATTAAACTTACTGTAACTGAAGAACAGATAGCGATCCCTGCCCAGATCGACAGCCATTGATCTATAAGTAAGAAATCCATGTCATTCACAGCTGGACCTCTCGGCAATTTCTTTGGGATAGGTAAACACTATGCTCAGGTTTGAGTGATCCCAGCCTGTGGCAGCACACCCTGTAAAATATAAACAATTCCATAAAGTATCTATATCAGACAAGGCCACTCAATGACATTTTTGGGCCAAAACAAGGCTGCTATATACTCACGTCTGGAAAGAGAGGACATGAATACTGTCTAAGCCATAAACTACCAAAGAGTCCCCTATCCTTTCAAAGATGAGAGATACTGCTGCTGCTTTATCACTTATAACTTTAGTCACACTCCAGTATTGTCTATTAGCTAAGATTTACTCAGTAATAGAATTGCTCCTGTTTCCTGATTGCATCTGATCCAGGGAGAACTAGTCCCTTAAACTTTCCATAAAATCTGTAATGAGACCCAAAATTCTGCAATAAATATTTTTAATGCACTCTAACTGAGATGTCCCATATTCCCCATGATATATGTTCACTTTTGCTATGATGAATAATAAACCTGTTTATTCAACTACAAGTATATTCCTGCTGTTGTTTGATTGGAAGGCAGTACATGGGGCAAGCTTATTCTAAAGGTTGAACTATTATTGTCTAAAGTCAAGGTCATTTCGGGATTTATGTATTTTTGAATTTTTAAGATTAATTCCATTGTTTTGGAGAATATAATGCTGATTTCAATTGCTTGAAATGTGTTGAGAAACCTATTCTCATTTTGCTACATGACCCATATTTCTTACTCACTTGGAAAATGTTTATAGTTTGTATATAAATGTAATCATAAAGAATTCATATTCTTTTCTCATTTTAGTATTCTCTCTATAAATGTCAATGAGATTAAATTTCTTAGTCATTTTGTTCAAATTTTCATATCCCAACTGGATTTTTCTGTTTGTTCTAACAGATACCAAGAGACTTATGTTAATGCCTTCCACAATGATGATCGTTTTTTGTATTTGTCTTTTCAGTTCCACAATTCATCCCTTGTATATTTTGAAAATATTTTATTTAGATTATGCAAATTAAAGGTCATAGTATCATCATGGTGGATTGATGCTTAATCGTTAAGAAAGCTTCTCTCTATTTCTAATAATGTTTATTTCCTTTATGTCCACATTTTAAATATGGTTATAGTAGCATCAATTGCCCTTTGGTAGTATTTGCATTCCTTCTTTTCCGCTTTATCTTTCATATTTTCAGTGTTTTTATTTTCATGTTATTTCACTTGATGCAGCCTAGTAATTTCTTTTTATGTCCGGCTTCACAATTGTCCCTTTTGGTTTATTTTCATTTAATATCTTTACTGATGTAATTATGTTTTAATTGAGACAGCATTGGTTTACAACACTGTATAAGTTTTAGATATGCAGCTCATTCTTCTTCATGTGTAACTGTTGAGGCTATGTGTTATATTTTATTTATTTTTATTATTATTTTCCTGAATCAGGATGGCCTTCAGTGTAAAAACTTCCGACTAATCTTTGTATACATTTGTTTGCCTCTTGGCTGCATAACTTCTTTTTATTTGATCTTATTCTTATTTAGTTTTTCATACTTATTGTTTCTCCCCAGACCCGGGACTCAAACTCAGGGGTATGTAACTTGTTTCTTCGGAGGCAGTTGACTTAACTGCTGTTCCACCAGAGCATGCTGTCTACATGACATCTGAGTGCAAATAAATTAATTAACTAATTTTTAGTAGTTGGGAGCCCATGGAACCTGGAATCAGAGAGCACTTAAAGGGAGTGTGTGATTTTCAAAATGGCAGATTCAGTTAATTGTAAACCATTTCCTTTGAAGTTGGCTTCCTTTTATTAATAAAGTCTTAAGGAACTGAGCACCCACTTATCTTCAGCTGTGTTCAATGTTCCAGGTTATTCTCTGCCCTTGTATAAATAACAGATGTGCAGAGCACTTTGCTTTGCACTGAGATTTGCATCAATTCAGTATGTAAAGGATCTATGTAGCATCCTATGTAAGCAAATGTGTTCCTTCCCCAACTGATCCTAAACCTGGACAAGTTCAGACTCCTGAAGTGTCCACTCACGTATTATTGAGACCTGTCGCCTTCCTTGGGAGGCCCCCAGTCTTCACTCAGTCAGGCTCGGTTCTCTGTCTCCTCCATCTAAATAATCCCCCATAAATCTTACCCAATATGCTAGGTCTAGCTCCTTTTTTAAGGAGTCTCTGATGACTCTAGTAAGGCTTCCCTTTTCTTTACAGATTAATGAACTTTTGCAGAGGTCACTATAACTTCTGCAAGGACCTAGACCTTGTTCAATGATGCATTGAGATAGGGGCTGTATTTAACCCATGACCTATACTTTTCCAAACTTGAGATAGAGACAACTTTGTCAGCCTCAGTCCTGGAGTAAGAAGAGGAGAAGCACAACTTACAACAGGCATGTAGGGTGAGTAGGAATTACAACTTTGTTTTTAAGCCACTTAGCTTTGGACTTATTTGTTATCACAACATAACTGTCTATCTTAAGTGATACATGAGTATGAAAAGATAACCTCCATGTGAGTACACAGATGTTGATTATATATGATTTTATAAGGTTGGGTCTGTAGAGTGAGGCAAAAACTTTATACCTTAAGGTAAAATGCCTTTAGTTCTGTGATATGACTTCAAATTGACTACTGGTAGCCTGTACCCCCATTACCCTTATCATCACAGAGCAGTGGAGTAGCTCTGTCTCATGAATGCAATCACTGGACTAGGTCCAGAGCACTGGATTCTAGTTCTCAAGTCACCTCAGATTAGTTGTTCAACTCTGATCCACTCACCTCCTTATCTGAGTCTCAAGCTCTGCACTTGAAAATCAAAAAGATGCCTGAGTTCAAAGGCATCTTCTTCAACTTTTACCATTCAAGGTCTCTCCTAAGAGCATTGTTTACCTGATGGCTGAAAAAAGCAGGAGGTGCAAAAATGATCATGAGCAACAAAAAGCTCCTTTTGAGATATATCCTGTCTGCTGGCACATGCACACTGAACTCCTGGGAAGTGGAGTTAATTTTTCAGATTCTGGGGAAGCCTCTCCCCACAAACCCCACCAATGCAGCCAGCAGAACATAGATGCCAAGATAAAAATCATGCCCTTGCTTCTCTGCATCTGCATCTACTGAACTCAGCAATGTAGTCACTATTGGCATTGGGAATAAATTCTTTCATGCTCTTTGGTTGTTCCCAAGTGTGTTCTAATCTCAGACTCAGTTGAAACACAAAACTCAAGGATGAAAGTAGGTCCCTCATTTCTTTCTTTACTTTTATGCCCACAACATGTTTAAGATTTTATGTACATATAGGTATAAATATCTTTCATGTAACTCCTTATATACAGTATATATAAATTGCATATATGTTTATTTAGATATTCCTTCCACAAAGTTGGAGGGAAATATTTGTGACATGTATTATAGATATGAGATTAATATACTTTATATAAATGTCTCTTAAATAGAGAAATGGGCAAAGAATAACAACAGAATGCTTGTAAATAATCATGAAATTATCCCATAAACATTCAAAAATGTGTTCAAACAAATGAAAGGGCAAAGTAAAATTCAGAGATATCATACTAAAAAAGAGATAGGATAATATTATATAGCGTGTAGTTACAACTTTGTGTAAGAATATGTTACTACATATATAGAGAGAGAATGTGTATGCTTTATATAAAAGCATACATTAAAGAGGAACAATCTACAGAATGTGAACCAAGTGATTAACAGTGAATGTCTAATCAAGTGCCAAAAATTCACTTCTAACAATTGCTATATCTTATTTTATCATTCAATCTTCATACGTCTTAGTGAGGTATATATAGTCAAGGATTACATCACTTCACATTATAATACACGTATTAAAACAAAATATAATATTAGAAATATAAATTTCCCTTCAGCAACAGAAATCAACTTGAAATTCGAAGAACTTGCTACTTAAAAATTGAAGACCAAGGAAGACCCCAGAGCAATATTTTTCTCTCCTGGTCTCAATTTACTGTTTAGTTCCTGACATGCCACAAAAGAGACATGAAACCTAGTATTAATAAAATACTTATATTGCTGTATGATATACCCATTAACAACAACTTTTATGTTTCTATTAGTTCAAATGTTTTTTAATGTTCTTAAGATAACCACAAATAATTAAACAGCAGTTATAATGAAAATTAATGACTTTAAATTATATCACTTATATAACATACTTCAACATTAACCCATTAAGCCTTTTTAAAATGTGCTGTATTTAAGCTGTATAAATTCATACCGTGGTGTGCCCTAATGGAGTAATGGCTAAGTCAATAACTTCCAAAGGAGATGAGCCAAATACCCCTGGGTTCAAGTCCAGGTTCTGGGAGGAAGCAACCAGTGTGAATAACTAAATAAAAATTTTTTAAGAAGTGTTTCTTCCTCCTCTCCCTTCTAGCCTGTCTGCCTACTTACCTTCATTCCTGCCTGTACCTTTCCTTAAAAAAATTCATTTTGTAACTATGATAGGTATTTTTTTAAAGGAAAGGTACAGGCTGGAGTGAAGGTGAGTCTGAATGAATGAAAGTTTCTCCACAAGTAGAAATTGAGGTACACAGAGGTTAAGCAACTTGCCCAAATCATGGAGAACCAATCCTCTTCTCTAGCTGAAGAAGTTTTTACATGAAGTGCTTTTAGCTGGCTTAATTTTTAAGGTCCCAAAGGACAACTACTTTTTTGTTATTACTGTTTGCTTTATTTCATTTTCCTTCCAAATTTTATACCAAAGCATACCATGTTTCTGAGTTAAAGTAAATGAACCAAAGGCACTCAACTAGAGAGTGGCAGTATTAGAACTGAAACCCAGGCAGTCTATTAAGAAGAAGGAAATGTCATTTTTTTAATTATGTCAGCCCATGAGGACTAGAGTGAAGCAAAGTCCTTCAAACCTTGCATCAGTGAACATTCTAACTTTAAAAAGCAATGATAATCATTGTGTATGATTTATAATATAACTTATTTATAAATATCTTCAACTACTGATATGTCATTCTGCAAATGGGAACAGAATGATGAAAGAAACAGAATAGAGGTTACCTGCTAGGGGTGGGGACAAGGGTTGACTTTCAAGAGATATAAGAGAATTTGAGGGTGGGGGATAGAAAGATGTTCTGTATCTTGATGTGATGGTGGTTATACTAAGACATGCATTTTCCAAAACCCATAGAACTGTACACTAGCAGGGATGAATGTTGTTTGTAAATTACAGTTCAATAAGGCACGCACACACCTTCATCTTACAATGGAAGATACTTCCCTCTTAAGATTCAGAGTATTTCCTATGACAATTGCTTTACACAATTTTTTGTGGGATCACATTTTATGCTGGAACTATAGAACATATAACACAATGTTGATTGTGCAAATTCTTTGTCAATAAATTATATTATTCTTTCTGATATTCCAATATATTTCTCCCTCTCTAGGAGGGAAAATGGTATTTTCTGAGACATTATTTGTAAAGACAGAAGTATCACTGGATTAAAAAACAGGGAACAAAGATATGTCACTCGGTAACTCTTTGGTATCTTGATTTTCAGACTGGCAATTCTGGATTAGAAATTTGATCAGCATGTACCATCTGTCTCCATCTTTCTTTATCTTTTTTCTAATTGAACAGATATTTTTTACAAATTAATGGCATTTTTAACCAAGAAACTAATGATATGCTTCAAAGCAGTTTATAAAACAATATTATACTATGGTAGAAACAGTATCATAGTATGATAGAAAATTGTTTGACAAATTCCTGTGAATCTTTAAAAAGCTGAAAGTGAATGAATATATTTATTTCATAAGATGTTGACCTCAAATCTGTATTTCATTCACTGATATTCTTTCTCCTTCCCTCCCTCTCTCCCTCCCTCCATATCTCTCTCTCTCTCTCTCTCTCTCTCTCTCTCTCTCTCTCTCTCTCTCTCTCTCTCTCTCTCTCTCTCTCTCTCTCTCTCTCTCTCTCATCAGCATCTGCAAAGTAGAAAGGGTTCCACACAGAAAGCAGTTCTCTTAAGTTCCCAGGACCTAACTACTTCAAAGACTTCCCAAACCTTCTCCTAAGCCCTCTCTGCCATTTCTTCTCCAGGAATCTATGGACATAGCTTCCCAGATCATTTTCTCTGAATTAATATCTGTCTACACAAAAATACATACAAAATATTTATAACAGATTTATTCACAATGGACAAGAAAAACCTGTAAGCAACCGAGATGTTATTCAACAGGTGAATGATTAAACAGTGGTACATACATAGCGCAGATTACTTAAAAAGGAACTAATTGTTGACATAAGTCACAATTTAGGTGGATCTTTAGGGGATTATGCTAGGTGAGGGGCAAAAAAGCCACTACCCAAAGACTCCAGAGTGTATGATTTCAGTTGTATAACATTCCTGAAGTGAAAATGCATAGAGATGGAGAATAGATTAGTGGTTGCATTGGTTATAGAAAGAGGTTGCCAAAGGGCAGTGTGTAGTCATAAAAGGAAACATGAGGGATCCTTGTGGTGATGGAACTTTTATGGAACTTGACTGTTTTGTAACTATATGAACCTATATAAAATTGTGTAAAATTCCTCTGGACTCAATGCATATACACACACAAATGAATACAAGTAAACATGAGAAAATCTAATATCAGTAGATTTTACTAAGGCAAATACTCTAATTGTGCAATTGCAATATAATTTTGCAAGCTTTTGCCTTTAAGGAAAACAGATAAAAAGCACATGGATCTCTGTATTATTTTTAACAACCACATGTGACTCTATAATTATCTCACATTAAAGTGTTTAAAACAATTTAAAATGCATAACAAAGAGAACAAAAATCTCTGAAATGGTGCTGTTAGAATAGTAAAATCATGACAGATAACTTTAAATTTATTTCTAAAAATTCTTTTAGTATTTTATGTCAACCAGGAAAAATTCTAATATAGTTGCTACTATTGAGTATTTTGCATAAGAAAAAAAATCAAGCTTACACTAAAACTGAAAAACGTGGTAACTGAAATTATTGTTTTATTGGATTAGCAGTATCATAGACAGAAGATATGGGTTAATAAGCTTGAGAAAAATCAGAAAAATATCCAAGCAGAAGCAGAGAGAGAGAAATCAGATAGAAAATAGAAACAATAGCATGAAGTCCAAGGTAAAATATTCAAATATATGGATAATTGAAGTCACAGAAGACTGGGGAAAGGGCAAATATCGAATGGTTTTTATTTGCATTTCTCTGACGAGTGATGCTGACCATTTTTTCATATGTCTGTAGGCCATCTGTGTTTCTTGTTTACTTAGGTGTTTATTCAGTTCTTCTGCCCATTTTTGGGTAGGTTGTTTGCTTTTGTGTTGTTGAGGTGCATGAGTTCTTTATTATTTTAGAAATTTAACTCTTGCCTAACATACATTGTTCAAATGTTTTCTACCATACAGTAGGTTGCTTTTTTTGTTTTAGTGGTTTCTTTCTGTCAACAGGATAAAAAATAAAATAATTTTTAAAAATGGTGTGCCCTGGTGGCTCAGACATTAAGTCTGTGACTCAGGCATAATCCACATAAAATTCACAGACCCAGGTTTACAACCTGGGTCAAGAGGAACAACTAAAATGAACAAATAAATAAGTTAATAAATCCTTCTTCCTCCTCTCTCTTCCTCGCGGCCCACCTGTCTGTTTGCTTTCATTCCTGCCTGCTTCCTTCCTTTTAAAAATATTTTTAAAAAGATTGAATGGGACAAAAATAATATTTGAAAAGGTAATTGGTAAGGATTTTTTGAATCTGACAAAATATTAGACAATACATTTGAGAATTTCTATGGACTCTCTCTATGCAAAATAAACATGCACACACTCTGGGGTCATCTTAATAAAACTGCCAAAAAATAAATTTAAAGTACATCTTAAAATCAACAGGAAAAAATGTTATTCCCATTAAAAGAAGGACAAAAAAAAAACCAAAAACGTAGAGCTAAGTTCTCAGCAAAATAATGACAGCGGACAAAAGATAGTAGAGTGGCATTATTGAGTGTCAAAAAGAAAGGAAAGTCTTTTTATTTAATTCAATTTAATTCATTTTCTTGATATCTCTATACTCCACATATGAGTGATATCATAGATGTCTGCTTTTCTCCTTTTGGTTTATCTACCTAAGTAAAATTCCCTCCAGGTCCATCCATCTTGCTGTGAGTGGCAGGATTTCACCTTTGTTTTTATAGTTCCATAGTATTATGATGCAATATCCCTTCAATAAAATCAATTATTAAAAAAAGATATGAGTACCAACCTAGAATTCTATGCCGAGCAAAAGTAATCTTTGCATATTATGGACAAAGCAAGAATTCAGCAACCATATATCCACAATGAAAGATAGGAATTATTGAAGTAAAATAAAAATGATACCAAGACGAAAATAGATAAATGCAGAAAGATCATCGCAATTGGTAAAAGTGTGGGCAAGTATAAATTAGTATTGACTATATAAACAACAACAGTCATCTATTTGAAGGTCAAAATAATATGTAGAGATACACCTCGTTGAAATGATATAAAAATACGAAAGGGATATTGTGTTAAAATTCCTACGATCTTGACACTAAGGAGGGTGCTAAAAATTATAAACTCAAGCAGATCAGTGATGAATTTTGTGAAGTATAAAGGAATAACAGAAGAATGTATAATTAATAACTTAATAGAGGGAGAAATGGAATAACAATTTTAAAATAATTTACTCAAAAGACTGTGGCAAATGAGAGAAAAATGGACCATATAGCATGTGGAATAAATAGAAAGCAAATAATAAAATGGTAGATTTAAAACAAATTATACTTGTTGTTTCTTGACTTTTTCATAATGGCCATTCTAATAGGTGTGAGATTATCTCTCATTTTGGTTTTGATTTGCATTTCCCTAGTGATAAGCAATGAAGAACATTTTTTCATGTGTCTGTTTGCCATCTGTATGTCTTATTTGGTGAAATGTCTATTTAGATTCTCTGCCTATTTTTAATTGAGTTGTTTGGCCTTCTGGTGTTGAGTTGTATGTGTTTTTTATATATTTTGGTAATTAACCCCTTATTTAAAAATGATTTTAAAATATAATCTCCCATTCAGTAAGTTGCCTTTTTAAAAACGAAGAATGAATTTTTAAATGAATCTTTGTTGGAATGGCTATTATAAAAAGACAAAAAACTATCTATTGGCAAAAAGGGAAGCTTTATATACTGTTGATGGAATAAACATTGGTTCAGTCACTATGGAAAACAGTATGAAAGTTCCTCAAAAATCTGGAAGTAGGATGGCCATATGATTCAGCAATTCTACCTCTGCGTATTTGTTTGAAGAATATAAAAGCACTAATTGGAAAAGATGTATGTATCCCTATATTCATTGCAGCACTATTTACAATAACCAAGATATGGAAACAGCCTAAGTGTTTATCAAATGATAAATGGATAGAGATGTGGTATATAGACACAATGGAATACTAGTTATTAAAAAGATGAGATCTTTTCATTTGCAAGTTGGATGAAACTTGAAGGAATTATGTTAAATTAAATAAATCAGTTCAAGGACAAAAGAAACATCAAGCAGAAAATATCTGCCCCCCCCTTAAAAACAACAGCCTATCACTCACTCACATGTACTTATCACCAGTGATCAAGAGGATGGAAGACTGTTCAACTCCATCTCAGAGTTACCATCTCCCTATGCAAAGTTGTGACATGGGTTAGCCAGAGAGCTATGGATTTTTTCCCTTGAGAGTCACCTGTCCCAATCTTCATGAGGAGACTATGATCACACAGATCAGATTCTGATTACTTCCTGACTATATTTCATTCAGGATGGACACTGACAGTGCACATTTCTTATGAGACCAAATAGTCTTCTTTGGTCAACTCCTGAGTACTCTTGAAAAAGCGAGAGGAATTCGACCATCTTCATTGCCAAACTTGATTGGGAGCCATGAGGGAATGTTCAGGGAGTACATCTTCTTTGCTCCCCAAACTACTGAGTTCACTTAAGTGTGAACTAGAATTGGTGAATTGGTGCTGGACTTCACAAGTTCAATTCATGTTCCCTGATTCCCCACCTCATTTGTGGGTTTTTTTAATTTTCTGCTCACTTTCATAAATGACAGATATGCTACTCCACCCTCAAGAAAATAAAATTTAAAACATACTATACATTGGGGAAGGCTACTAGGGCAATATTCTAAAAGAAAAAATAGATTAGACAATCATGACATTGCAAATGCTTTCATGACTAATCTCACTGAGCATGTAGGTTCAGGGGTGAAAGTATAACAGATATTTTGGGGAATTTTTTAATCTTGGAAATTAAATACAGAACACTTCAACAGTAATGAGTGTGTCCCTATGTATCAATACTGTTGTACAAATTTAAAATGAGTGTTGACATCAGTCCACAGCATTTGAAAGTAACTATCATCACCTTTGTTTGCAATAGAACATTCATTATTCTCAACAGCAGGAAATCATGAAACACTCCTTTCACCTTCAAACATTTGCAATGGAAAAGTGGCAGGATGGAAGAACACAGCACAGCAGTAATATGGGATACTGTAGTCTGGTCTGGGAATCCTGATATCAGTTCCACATTTCCCTTACACATTCCACATCCTCATGAGCAGCAGAGGATGACACCAAACAAAGCTGCTTACCTTTCTTTATTTCTTTCAACAAATGAGACAACAATACCTAGGATAAAATGCATGTCATTTCTTAGATTGAATCACTGCTCATAACACCACCATTCCTGGCAGAAAAAACTAAAAGTTTATTTTAACTTGAAAATGTGCCCTGTTTGGAAAACTACATCATCATCATATGAACCTTAGAAATGAACTGAATCAAAACACTGTGTTTACTAGGTTGACATTTAGTCTACTTAAAGAGTTTTCTAAGCTTTTGACTGGAAACCAGTGTATCACTTCTAGGGTTCTTTTTCTAAGTGGCCACCATTTCCTGTGAATAATTTCAGCAATGCCATGGTGACAATGTTTTCAAAGCATTTTCTATGTCCCCAACTTCTGTGAACGTATGTCAAATGAATGAAGAATAAGCAAGAGGGAAGAGAAATTTGCTGACAGTTATTTGGAGTCAGCAATAATGGGAAAAGAAAATATGCCAAACAGAATTGTGAAGGGCCTAGAATAAAATGAGCTATTCGGAGTTTTCACCTTGTGGATGAAGATTGTTTAATTGTGCATTTTTGTTCTAAAGTCCCACAAACAACAGGAACATCAACAGTCTTCCCCCCTTTACAGGCAAACTAGACAAAGGAACACTCTGCTTAAATATCCCTCAGGATGTTTGTCTAAAAATAAAAACAGCATGGAGATTGCATTTTTTTTTGCTATGACAATGTATTCTTCTGAAGTACAACCCAAGCACTTTGTGAACACTTACGTCTTCTGAGACATATGATGTCTCTTAAGAAGAATGGAGGTTGTTATCAGCTCTTGGTTGATAATCTGGAAAGTTTTAAAGAAGTATTTTTAAAAAACCAAACTATTTCTGTTGATTTTGATTGCTCAGACTACCAGAAGAATACCCCTACTTGATCTGGGGAAACTGTAGGTTGTGTGTGGGGGTAATCAATCCTTTATGGACCATAAGTTCCAGGTTCCAATGTGTAGACAACACACAGGCAGAAAATCATAAATGCACCTGCATGCCAAAGGTCCTTTGAACTTACACAATTCTCACAAGTCATGGAGTAGCTCCAATTTGGTGGAACCCCATATAGGGAAAAGGACTGAGATAAAGCTCAGGTTCCTCAAATTATTTTTCGTATAAGTATGCTTCCTTTCCCCATCCCTCAGTCAATTGGAGGTGCACTTGACAAAGAAATTATAAATGGTTCTGCAACAGAAATCGCTAGACCAGAAAGTGGAGAAATGTACTCCATTGATGTCATAGCCATTCATGGTCATGGGGGTGGTATGTGTAGCGGAGGGGTATGTGTTGTGGGGGGACTTCTAGTCATGTGTCCTTATGTTAGGAGTAATGATTGTAGAGGAATGGGGCATGAAGAGTGCCATCCCAGGGACAGTGCTGTTTGAGATGCACTGTATGTTGCAAAACTGACTGACACATTCTTAATTTGGTACCTGGTGAGTTTTCTTATTTCTATGAATTCACTGGTATTTCAATTTTATAGCCATCTTTCTTGAGCAAGGAGTCTATTGTCTAGATCTGACCCCAGTCGTGTTCCTTAGTAACCTCAGGTAAATACATGGCAGTGTGTGTGACACTTTTTTTTTTCACTGATTAATTCCATTTTAATTCATTCCATAGAACTTTACCTCCCAACCCAGGTAATCACTAGTATCCTCAAAGTTAGTTAAGAGGGGTACAGAGCAAAAATTTTATTTTATTATTTCACCTCTTGAATCAGGAGGTGAAATAGTTTTTTTCTTAAGGACAACGGTTAAAAAAATTACCTAAATCTTGAATGAAGATTCATGACTGAGAAGGTCCCAGTGCATCCATGAAGCAGCATACCTCACTCTGTCCTCCATGTCACAAAGAGCAGTAAGGGTCAATGGTGATCTAGAAAGTGGTGGCTGTGAGAAGAGAGTAGAAGACATCAGGGAATAGCAGCACATCTCTTCAATGACCACCAGATTCTTGGTGGTGTTAGCAGTTCTGTTGTGCCAGAGGAGAGTGCTCTCTATGTGGAATGTAGTCATGCAATAAGAGCGTTTCCAGGTCCCAGATATATGTCTTACATAATCTCCAGAATACTGATGTCATCCACATGCAGGTGGTTTTAAAGAGGTCCTGAACTAGAGTCTGGAACAGTTGTGGACTCATTCCTGTGAATATGTTCCACTTCTAGAAAATTTATAAGTGGAACTTCTTGACATCACAACAATTGGATACCAATTCAGGCTCCAGTGGCTGAACACAGGGTCTTTTTCCATCCTTATTCAGCACTCAAGGTCTGGAGTGCCACAGAACCTGAAAGTAGAAAGTATTTACTGCAAGCGAACAAATGAAACCAAGAGAGGAGCCATTTTGCCCCTGAAATGAATTTTCTTCCTTCTGATTCCATCCCTTCTTCCTTACCTATTTTCCTGGCCCAGAGGCAGCCCTGGTGGTTAAGTCCTCTTGTATTCTGCCTCCTTCTGTGTCATGGATCCAAGTCTCTGGGTGAGGGTTCTTCTGAAGTCACATTCTTAACCAGGGCACTTTCTTCATGTGTTGGTACTAACTTTATGCTTTCATTTGTTTCATCCTTTTGTATTATCAGAGATTATTCAGTAAAGCTTTTTCTCCTGTGTTGACTCAAATTTTTAAAAATTAGCTTAGTAAATTGCATCACAACACAACACTGCTTGGATAAGTTTTGGTAAAATTTAAAACCCATTTTCACAATATTTACATATAGTTTATATATAAACTAGAAAAAGCATTTAAGATAGTCCTAGAGATCTACTCAAGAAAATTTAAAACATGCCTACCCAAAGAATTTTCTGTACGTGTTTATAGTAGCATAATTCATTATATTCCACATTGGAAATAATTCAAATATCCATTAACTGGTAAATGCACAGATAAATATGGTAGATGCATGAATACGAAATAATTCTATAGTGAAAGTAATATATGAAATACTGATACATACTACAACATGAAATAACTACAAAAACACTGTAAATAAAAATGATAGTATAATTTTAAATTATGAGGTCAAAGAAGGCACAGAAAAATGAAACTAATAAATATCACAAACATTTGAACTTGCTCAAACTCATCAACTTGTGCACATTAAATATATACATTTCTTTGTATCTCAATTATGTCTCAATAAAGCTGTTAGAACAGAAATAGTATAGTTGTCTCCTTATTTATCATCTCAATAGTAACATAGAAATAAATGTACTTCAGTGTAGGGTTTAAATATTTCACAATAAGATAATGCGATTAATGAGAAAACACAAGGAAAGCAGAAAAAACATAAGTGTGGAAAAATATTCAAGAGATAAGGAAAATTGGGAGAACATATTTATGATGTAGAGTATAGGCATGATGTATCATGTATCTGATGCATTAATAGTTCTGACTAAATCAATAGAAGACTATATATATATCATTTACAAAAGAAACGAATTGTAGTCAAACATATAGAAGAATACCAAATTGCCCTACTAATTTAAGGAAATGCAAATGAGAAAATGACAGAAATGGAAACTATCAAGATGCATAATAGTATTTTAATAAACTTAGATGCTGCTTTTTACATTTATCTATATATAGATATGGGGACAGTTATAGATATGAACAAAAAGATATATAGTTTTATCATGAGCATATACCCCAAACATTAGATAAGTTGTATTTGGACAAAAAGAGAAAAAAATACAATATAAGACATACTTTCTTATCTTAAGTAATTGTGCATCTATTTTGAGGTGTTTTGTAATATATATCATATATAGTTAATTAAGAAAAGAAACCGAGAATTTTGAAGGCATTATATACAGTATAAAGGATGTAGGTAAAAAAGCCATTGGCATATAATTTATTGTAGATTTGGTAACCATTTACCACTTTTCATTATCACTTGATTCATTTTGGTTGATTTGTGCGTGTATGTGTGTGTGTATGTGTGGTGTGGTGTGTGTCTGTGTGCACACGTGTGCACCCCCTTTAATCCTTCAGGTTCAGAATTGTTTTTTCTGTTTCATGCACTTCATGGCTGCCCTCTTGTGGTTTCTCCTTTGTTCTCTATATCCAGGTCTTTAGCAATAAAGTATATGTTACAAACTAAGCTTCATTGTAGGAGAAATAATACTTGAACAAGCTTTCCTGGCAGGTATCAATTCCATACTTTGACATCAAGATCTCTGATGAAAGGTATGTGGATTTACTCAACACTGACAGATACTCCTGCGACCATCTGGAATACCTGGAAGAGGATGTGTTGTAGAAATTAATTCAAGAACAAAGAGTAGGACTCTTCAATTTCTTCCATTCCACTTGACTTTTGCTCCAGCAGCAAGGTATGAACTTAAAATAAAGAAAAATATTTATTTCATCTATTTCAACATTCTATTTAATGACTCAAACATATATGGATAATCTCATTTTTAATTTAATTACAATGGCCCATGTTTATGAGCAGTTTAACAATTAAAACCTATATGGAATGATCTGATTGTAAAAAAAGAGGAATGATTTCATTGAAAATACTTCAGGATAAGGTGTAAGGAAGGGCACCATAACTTTACCTTACCTCCCCGTGGAGTGACATTTCCCCTACATGTTCTGCTTCCTAAAAGAGGTCCTGCCAGGATCTTGGTCTCTATTGATCAGTCATCACATTGTCCATGTTGGGTCAGATGGATTTTACAGATAGGCCTAGGTCACTCTGCCCTCATTTCCTGAAGATGTGACCAAGTAAACTTTCAAAGCACGGGGAGGTGTTTTCTGGTTAAATGATAAATCAGGAATCTGCTGATATATCTTCCATTCCTTTTGATTTTCTCAGTGGGCATTGGAATGAATCATTTCCAATACTTTGGCTTTTTGTCTTGGGCTTTTTTTGGTTTTCTTGCGTTTTTGGTCCAGTGTCTTTGTTTCAGGCTTCCTCTGATTACCAATTTGCCTCTATGTTACAGGCCTCTGTTTATATCCAATGATGATCTATATAAATGAAACTTCCTGCTTCTCACCAATTTTGTTGGCTTCAATGCTGCTGTCTCTTATGAATACTTCTATTGCACAGGAAGATATAATTTAAGAAGCTCAATTCAATGAAGGTTTGTGCCAATGCTGCTTCAGAATCTTAGTATATGTTATGAACTAACTGTTCTACTTTATCAAATAATAAATAGTCTTACCTGAAATTTACTTACAATTGGCCATTTCTTCTAAGCAATGATAGTTGTTTTGACTGAATTTTGCACATTTAAGTATTCTGACCCAGTATGCTTCAACTTTGATGGATATGTACACTCTGAGATTAAATGTAAAATGTAAGAAAAAGTTATTAAATAATAAAAATATGTGGTGTAAATATATCCTTCCCATTGTCATCAGATAACATATCCTACTATTCAAAAAGAGCACTAAAACTCATATATGACAGCATGTCCATTTGACTTTGTGTCTGTATATTTTCCCATGATCCCTATGGTGTTATTTATGTGAGCATCATTTCATGTACAAAAAAAGAGGGCTCAAAGACTAATATGTCTTAAGTTCTACTGTGTGTCAAATACTTTAGTTTTCTTATTTTCACCTTATTGCATTCCTATTTGATGTTATATTTCAAGTGAGCGATAACTCTTCCTTTATTTTATAAAATTCCCCCTTTATAATTTACATATATAATATTATCCATTGAGTGTCTACTATGATACTGTGCCAGAATTTCTGGTTGCTATAAAAGACCTGAGACCAGAACAAAGAGGGTGCAATTGTCAGAGACTCAAGATCAGATTGATGATCTGGTTGACAGGCACAATAGGATGTGACTCACCTTTCACAAAGAAACTGAGATTAGTTGCACTAGCAGTCACTAGTAGTGCGGGGAGATGTGTAAACTATTAGATTTCCAGCAAAGACTAGTGAATATCCAGAAGAAAACATAGGAACTTAGGTACATGTCCTAGGCTTTTCCCTAGATTGGTGACTGTTGAAATCTGACTGGTCCTAGTGGCTTTAGGAGGGTGATTGCCTGACACTTACTTCTTGGGCATATGATCTATGCCAATTTAACTGCTTACCTTGCAGTCCCTGATGACTGTGGCCTCTTCTGTTCTGATCATTGTTAAGAGTATCATAGTAGTTACTCAGAAAGTGGAACTTTATTAATATATAAATTTATATTAGAGGCATATAGTATACACACAACATTTATATACACACATATATATGAATATATATATATACATATGCTGTGACAAGCTTTTTTTTAAGAAAGGCAGAGGAGGAAGCACTTTTATGAATTTGTTTCTTTTAGCTGTTGCCCCTGTCCTCAGGTCACAAACCTGGCCCTTCATAGTCACTGAATTAGTTCCTGAGATACCAGGACACACTGGCTAAGTGTTTATTGTCAGCGAGGACACAATTAAACATAATACCTGATTCACATTATGTATATATAATTGTATATAATGCCATATATATTCAGCATTATAAAAGATGCCTTAGGTAACCAGTACATCCCATAGATGACCTCATTCTCATTACTGCAATCCTGTTGTTAAGGTATTGCCTTTATTTGCTCACTCATTGATGACAAATACATTCCTTCATATTTATCATGCATTAAAATTTTTGTTTTACATATATTTACGTGCACGTTTGTATTTGTATTTCATAAATATAGATATATAATCTGTAAAAGTTTTTTTGCAATCATTTCTGAATTAGAAGATGGGTAGATAAATAGGTAATATTATTTTAGTTTTGTGATTTCAAAGCAGGGGTATCCAATGCTAACAAAATGGAATCTCTACTATTTTTGCTAGATCGAAATTTATGTATTTATTCAAAATATAGCCTCTGATGAAATAAGTACACAGAAGAGAAACTCATCATGCATTTCCTTATCATTCCATTCATTCTTTTTTAACACTTGGAAACAATTACATCTCTTTTCATTTATTAAGATTAAATATTTTAAGATCATTGTCAATTTACATGCATTTTAATCAATAATGTAGAGATCCCTAATACCTTTTATTCAGTTTCCACCAGTGGTAATGTCTTAAGTACATCACAACCAGAATATCAACATCGATATAGTAAAGACACAGAAGTTTCATCAGTACAAGTATTCCTCATGTTGCCAAGATGTTAACTTTTGAGAGTTAGCTTATATTCCTCAGATAAAATTGTGTTTGGTATATACTATCTTATATGTATGTGAATATATAAATATTCAGTTGGATCTCATATATATAAAATACACATTTTGCATATTATTCTAAAAGTTACTTTTCCACTTATCTCTTGTTTTAATATGCAATTTAAAAATTATCTATGTTTGAACAAGTGCCAGTAATATTTCCTTGAAATAAATAATGACTGCCTGTAGATATCACTCTTTAGGTAGTCAAAATTATTTATATGCTAAGGATATTAATCTTCCATCACTAAAATATTTTGCAAATACTTTTTCCCAAATTTTCACTTGCCGTATATTTCTTTCTTCTTTTTTTTGTAAATAGAGTATTTCCTTTGACTTTTAGTATTTCTGACTAAATTTTTTAAAGGAAACTTATAGGAAGGATGAAGGCAAGTAAGCAGGCAGGCAGGAAGAGAGAAGAGGAGGAAGCACTTGATTATTTTTATTTTATTCATCTTAATTGTTATTCATCTTGATTGTTCTCCCCAGCCACAAGTCTTGAACCAGAGACCCTGGGATGTATGTAGACTGCACCGAACCTCTACTCCACTAGGGTGTACCTCCGATCAACTTTAAAACAATTCACTGTAGAAAAATTGAATCTGTTACCGGGGTTCATTTATCATCACTCTCTGTTTGTCCAAGATATTGTCATAAAGGGAATTGAGCTCAAAGATTACAACTTCACGCAGACTCTGCAATCAGTTACTAACATGTGAGAATGTCCGTATCCCTCACAATGCATCTGAGAAGTATGTACTGTGGTCTCTGTGTTCTGGGTAAGAAGACCAGGACTCATCTTTGATGATTGGGGCACTACATTGAATAACATGAAACTATTGATAAGTAATGACAGTTATCCTCTTAGTCCATATTTTAAGACAGTAACATGTGATATGTGAATCTAATAAACAAATGCACATATAGAACTGAAAAGTGGCAAGTGGTAGGAAGTAACATGCAATTCCTGAAGATAAGAGGAGCAATTTGTAAACTGGCAGTACCTCACCTATGTCATCATTTATAGGCTTATAACTTGGTAATATGTCCTGTTATCATCTCAATCTCAAAAAAGAAGTCTGCTTGCTGTCTAAAGTGCCAACACTACAGAAACATGGGGAGAAAATCATGCAGGTGTCCCTTTCAACTCTGCCTGCAATTTTGAATTGCTCATTGCCACTCATTGTGAAAGTTCCCACAGGAGTGACTCATGCCATTGTTTGTTGGGAAAGGAAAATGAATGCCTGAGCCCCCTCAAGCACACAGACATGGAGCGCCGGGGTCAGCTCTGTGAGAAATGCACTGGGCGGGCAGGCCAACCTCCTCACTCTGAGGGGCTAACGTGAGAGCCCTCCCACAGTGCACCTTCACCAAGGGGGCTGGGCAGTGCACTGGGGAGATGCCAAGACAAGTGGAAGCATGGTAAGAAGGCCTGTTTCCTGTTCTCCTGTGTGCAGATCCTAAAATCATTCATGGTGTGGTCTTTGAAAACATTCACATGACTGGGAGTAAGACGCAAAAGAAGTGCCTTCCTTCCTCCCTCTCTCCCTCCCTCCCTCCCTCCCTTCCTTCCTTTCTCAGCCCAGGCTCAGCAGCAGGCCTCCCTTCCAAAGTGCCTATTGCTCCAGACCACATCCCTGCTTCTGCAGGCCTCCAGACAGAGCACCTGAGTGAGTCACACTGTCTCCAGAGGCCCATCCATGGAAGCAGCCTGTATCCTTTCTCATGAAAATTTATTGGAGAGCAACCAATGGAGTGAAACTTGTTGTATCTGCTAAGGACTGCCAGGGTGAAAAGTGGGGTGGGGGGACCTTTCAGTCCTGGACCCCTTAGCTCAGTGGTGGGACAGGAGAAGCACGATCCAGGACACATGATGTATACCATGCAACATCACTTTTATTAGGAGAACAAGCAGTAGCCACGAGTAGGGATAGTGCAGAGAACAATTGACCCTTCTGATGGTTATATCACATGTCCTACAAGGTAACTCTGGCATTTTGATCAGCCATGCTTCCAACCCCAATCATGGGCATGACCTTAGACTGCAGAAAAGAGAAACAAAGATGATGTGCATGGAGACAAAGATAATATCCAAGGACTATATTAAGTAGATTTGCTTGAAGGCCTTCTTTGGGATTCTGCCTTGAATCTGGAGAGAAGGAGATGGGATATCAGAAGAGTCAGCTCCTTGAGTTTCATTCCCAGGCCACCCAACCTCTAATTTCTTGTCCTTCCTGAAGGCCCAGAAAAATTCACCTTTAACCCACTTGATTCCTAGACCTTACCTTGAGCACTGGGAAGCTCTGGTGTAGTCCCACTCATTGTCCTGAAGGCACCTGGAGTGGGAGAAGAACAAATTTCCATGACAACATACTGACCATGCAATGCCACTGCTAATTCTAGAAGACTCTTTCACTGGGAAATATGTACCAGTATGAGCACTATGTGAAACGATGAAGGAAGACCTAGTAAAAACCAAAACTTCCTTCATTAGCATTCATGTTCACCAGAACTCAAAACAGAAAACTAGGGATGTTCATAAGAACAGGGGATATACCTCTCTAAATATACAGAGAAATAAAGTTTTGAGTGAGCCCCAGGTCTCTGTTCACAGAGAACCAGGGATCACTGGCCTCTTCTTGCAGTGGCCAGAACCAGCATCCAACTAGCTACAGCAAATGCTAGGTTTCTGCTCCTGGTGAACAGTAGACGACTGCTGCCTCCCCCTGCAGTGACCCGGAACCAGTGACTGACAGGCTTCAGGTACCCAAACCCCTGTCACCTGCCCTACAGCAACCCGAAAAAGCACACACAAGGCTTTAGATCCCCTGACCTCCGGCCAGCCTGGCCATGATCTCACTAAGCCTCAGATGCCATGGGCCATCGATGTCCACCCTGCCCAGCTGTCGCCAGGAACAAGTCCCTGCTAGGCCTCATGACCTGCTGATACCCATGGTGTCTTAATCTAGACTCAGATCCAGAGATCCTAAAATTATGGTTGGGCTACCAGAGAGCTATAGTCCTGCACTGCACCTGAGTTGCCTATGAACCTCCCACACTGGAGAATTGTGAAGTCTTCCAAGCACCACTTGAAATAGCACCAATAATCCAACACAAGAAGGCATCCTAGAGAACAGAACCTGCCCCACCCACACTGAAATCAAAGAGCTAGCACCTGCCACATCTTCACACAGTTAGGAAAAAATCTAAAGTAATAGAAAAACAAAGTCACAGTGCTAGATTCAAGGCAGAAAAGAAAGCCTGGCAAAAATCTAAGTCATCCAGAAAAACCACAATGGTCCTATAAGAAGAAGATGTCAGGAGCTCACCAGAGAAGGACACCATTGATACTGATTGGGACAAGTTAACAGATAAAGAGTTCAAAGTAATAGTTATAAAAAAGCTGAATGAGATGCAGGATGCATGCACAACTACCCAAATGTAATTGGAAGACCTCAGAAAATAAGTGACAGATCAAAGGGAACATGTCCCCAAGGGGATTGAGGTCATAAAGAAAGGCCTGGAAGAAATGCTAGAGATAAAAGATACACAGTCAAGGAATTTCAGATAAACATAGAAAGCTCCATTAACAGACTGAATCTCACAGAGGAATGAATATCAGAAATTGAGACAATAACAGAGGTGACCCTCACAGAAGAGAGGAAAAAGAGATTGAGGAAAAATGAAGAAAACCTACAAGAAATATTAGACACTATAAGAAGAGCAAACATCAGGATAATCGGCATCCTAGAAGAAGAGGAAAGGGAGAAAGGAGAAGAAAACGTATTTAAAGAAGTAATAGTAGATAATTTTCCACATCTGTTACAAAAAGTAACCACGGGCATTCAAGAAACAGAGAGAACACTGAAATTTCAAAATGTAAACAGACCCACTTCCAGAAACATCATAGTAAAACTAACAAGCAAAAGTTAATAACAAAGAGACACTATTCAAGGCTACTAGAGAAAAGAAAAACAATCTACAAAGGCACAAGCATCGGGTTATGATTATATTTCTTAACAGAAACCCTACAAGTCAGGAGAGACTGGAACACCGTATTCATAATACTCAAAGACAAAAACTACCAGCCAAAAATACTCTACCCTGCAAAATTATCATTCAACTATTGTGGAGAAATAAAGGCCTTCAACGACAAACAAAAGTTAATGGATTTTTCTGTCACTAAGACTGCCATTCAGTAAATCTTGAAAGTGACACTACAACTGGGAAAATAAAAATAAAGACTCACCAGGCCTCGAGAATGGTGATAAACAGGAAAGCAAGAGCTGAAATGAAGATGAAACGAACAGGAGAGAACAAAAAACAAAAATACTAAAGAGGGAAAGAAAAGCACGTAATCTCTGCAAATATGTACATATGATATGGCGTCAGCTCATAAAAAACTACCATAGAGTAGTACAGTTAAAGACGATCCAGGGGACACACACAAAACGCAATTCCAAAAAGATACATAGCTGGAAAGTAGAAAAAACTGACATAATGGACACTGAATACCACTCAAAGGAAAATGCAAACTAAAAAGACAGTAAATTAAGCAAAAGCAAAGAAAACCAAAAGAAAACAAAGACTCAAATGACAATAATAAAGTCCTACATTTTAGTCATCACCTTAAATGTGAATGGATTGAACTCACCAATCAAAAAACATAGATTGGCTGGCTGGATCAAAAAAGAGGACCCATCAATATAATGCCTACAAGAAACTCATATCAGATCTCAAAATAAACATAGGTTAAAAGTCAAGGTCTATGGAAAACATATTAAAGCAACAGCAATGTAAGGAAAACAGGAACTGCAATACTAGTATCAGTGAAGACCATCTTCTAACTAAAAGTGGCAAGGATGAACACTATATTATGGTCAAAAGTTATTGAAAAGAATTATCATAAATATATATGCACCTAATGCAGCATCATATAAATATGTAAAAACAAATATTGACAGAGCTAAAGGCAGATATTGACAGTAATGCAATAATAGCAGAAGACTTCAACACTCCACTTATGTTAGTAGATAGAATATCCAGGCAGAAAATCAAAAAGAGATAAGTCCCTTAATTGAAACAGTAGATCACACAGACCTAACAAACATTTACAGGGTGTTCTACCCCAATGAAAAATATACACTCTTTTCAAGTGTTTGAGGAATATTCTCAAGGACAGACCATATACTAGGACACAAAACAAGTCTTAGTAAATTTAGGAAGATTGAAATTATAGAAAGCATCTTCTCTGACCACAAAGGGGTGAAACTAGAAATGAACAAAAAAATAAAACTGGAAGAACCACATAAATGTGAAGAGTGAACAACCCCTGGGTCACCAATGAAATTAAAGATAAAATAAATACTTATCTGAAAACAAATGGAAATAAAGAGACAAACTACTAGAACATATGGGATCCAGCAAAAGCATTTCTGAGAGGAAAGCTTATAGCCATACAAGTACACATCAAAAACCAAGAGAGAGAGAGTTCAAATTAAATATCTAACCACCCACCTGAGGGAAACAGAAGGGAAGAACTACCCAAAAATCAGCAAAAAAAAGGAAATAAAAATTAAAGCATAAATAAATGAAATTGAAAGCAAAAGGGTCATCCAAATGATTAAGGAATCCAAGAGCTGGCTCTTTGAAAAAATAAACAAAATTGTGCACCCCTAGCTAAACTCACTAAGAAAAAGAGAGAAAACCCTAATAGCAAAAATCATAAACAAAAGAGATGAGATTACAACTGACATCACATAAAGAATCCTGAGAGACTATTATGAACAAATACATGCTAAAAATTTGTCAATCATGAAAAAATGAACAGATTTCTAGAATTCTACAACCTCCTCAAACTGAACCAGGAAGACACAGATAACTTAAACAGACCAATCACAAGAACAGAAATGAAGTATTAATAAAAAAATTTCCCCCAAAATTAGAGCCCAGGTCTAGATGGCTTCACTGGTGAATTCTACCAAACATTCAAAGAAGAGTTAATCCCATCCTCCTTAAACTCTTCCATAAGCCTGAAGAGGAGGGAAAACTCCCAAATACATTTTATGAGGCCAATATTACCCTGATTCCAAAATTAGACAAAGACAGTACCAAAAACAAAAACTACAGGTCAAAATCACTGATGAATATAGATGCAAAAATTCTCAAAAAAACACTACCAAATAGAATTCAACAGCATAGCAAAAATATATATACCAAGATCAAGTGTGATTTATTCCAGGGATGCAATGATGATTCAACATACACAAATCAATCAATATAATATACCATATAAAAATGAATATACAAATACATAGAATCATCTCAATAGATGCAGAAAAATCGTTTGACAAGATTCAACATGTATTCATGATAAAAAAAACCCTTCACCAAAATAGGAATAGAAGGCACATACTTCACCATAATAAAAGCAATATATGACACACAGTCAACATCATAATCAATGGTAAAAAAAACTGAGAGCCTTGGACATCCTGTCAAGATGGCATCTGGGTAGGAGTGAGATTCATGTCCTCCCCACAGAACAGCTATAAATTCACCTATTTTCCAGAAAAAAAACAAAACAAAACAAAACACTGGGGAAAATCAGACAGAGAGAGGCTGTAGAGACACAGCAGCAATCAGGACAACAAAGAAGTGGTGAAAATGTTCAAGTTCGGAGCTACATCACAGACTCAGTGTCAGGATTCCAGTCACAATAAAGGGGGTGGAACTGTGGGAAGAATTGGCCCTCCCAAGAATCGAAAGCAGTGGTGAGACCACCCAGCAGGACCAGGACACAAAGCCAGGGAATTAAATCTAGGTGCAGGGCAGAAGAAGCACCAGTGCCCCGGTGGTTTGAACAGGAAGCACGGCAAATAAATTACACTGGGCACCGCCATAACTGGAAGGCAGCTAGGAGAATTACCCACCCCTGCACCCTCCCACCATATTTCCCTGGAGTTGCAGAGCCCCCCCACTGGAAATCCTGACCTCACGCTTAAAGGAAGAAGAGAGTCTCCCAGAAGAAGAAACTATCAATGCTACCTACTACCCACCACATTATGGGTGTAGGTGAAACTTTAGCCTGATTGCCAGTTGTGGGCCAACAGCAAGATGGTCATTGCACTTGGGAGCTGGGACGCTGGGGGAAGGTTCTCACAAACTCTAACCCCATAAACTGAACTTTCAAGTAGCAATAGAGGGCTCATATAAAGTTCAACAAATGCAACCAGTGATGGTG
Organism: Solenodon paradoxus; assembly: GCA_004363575.1. Taxonomy (NCBI): domain Eukaryota; kingdom Metazoa; phylum Chordata; class Mammalia; order Eulipotyphla; family Solenodontidae; genus Solenodon; species Solenodon paradoxus. The sequence goes on along the minus strand of RJWH01005809.1, from coordinate 3,052 downwards.
CCACAAAACTCAAGAAATTCCAGTGTCAGAACCAAGAGCCAGGTTTACTCAGTGCAAGTCAATACCCTATACAAGGCCATCACTGCAGGAAAACCTAATCCACAGAAAAATAAACAGAACGCCCAACAGAGCAAAGACACAGAGAAATATATGTGAAATGATGGATCCAATCAAAAACCCTGGGAAAAATGTGAGACATCTAAAAATTGCCTGAGGATGAATTTAGGGCAACAGTGATAAATATACTCATGGAAATGAAGAAAACAATAGGGGGTGCAAAATAGCACAAAAAAAAGAGAGAGAAAATGAAGCAGCTCAAAACAGATGTCAAAGAAATAAAGAACATAACAACTGACCTAAAGAATTCAATAGAAGGACTCAAGAAGAGGATGGATGAAGCCTCCAATAAAATGAGTGAGCCAGAAGATAGGGCAGAGGAATGCACTCAAGCAAACCAGCAAAGAGATAAAAGAAGGCAAAGAAATGAAGACAGAATTCGAGACCTATGGGATAACATCAAAAGAAACAACATTCGCATTATAGGAGTCCCAGAAGAGACAAAAAAGGGAAGCAGAAACCATATTTGAAGAAATAATGGCTGAGAACTTCCCTAACCTGAGGAATGAGGAATGCCTTGAGACCCATGAAGCTCAAAGAATCCCTAATAAAAGAAACCCAAGCAGACCTACATCTAGACACATTTTAATTGTCATTAAAATGTCAAAAATACAAGATAAAAAAATCTTTTTTAAAAGCATCCAGAGAAAAATGAATAACATACAAAGGAATTCCCATAAGATTGTCAGCGGATTTCTCAACTGAAATTCTACAGGACAGGGAAGAGTGGCATGATATATTCAAAAGACTGAAAGAAAAAGATATATGACGTGCCAATATATTCTCTGATTCTTAGAATAAGCCTTTCACTTTGTGCTTTTGGAATCATGCTAAAAATTGTTAACTAATTCAAGATCACAAAGAATTTACCTCTGTATTTTCTTCTAAGATTTTTACGCAAGCTCTAATATCACAATTATTTATATAATTATATTTATAATATATTTATATTTATTCATATTTATATAAGGTGATTAGCAGTACAATGCTTCTTTTGTGAGTAGATATCCAGCTTTCCTTGAACCAATTATTGAAAAGACTAATTTTTATTCTTTGGATATTTTTGGCATCTTCTTTGAAAATCAATTTACCTCAAAGTTGATTTCTTTTGGTAGATTCTAATTCTATTCCATTGATCTATAAGCCTATCCATAAACAGATACCATACTGTATCGATTACTTTGTACAAAGTACAATCAGTACAAAGAAGTACTGCATAGTAGCTTTGTAGTAAGTTTTTAAATATGCAAGTATGAGTCCTCTAACTTTGCTCTTCAAGATTATTTTGTCTCTTCTGGGTTCATTAAATTTTCTTGTGACTTTTATGATTAGCTTGTCAAAAAGGAAACGAGCTCAAATTTTGATAGGGATGACATCAAATCTGTACAGGCATACCTTGTTTTCTTGTGCTTTGTTGTTTTGTACCTCACAGAATTTTCATTTTTTACTAATTGAGGAGTTGTAACAGCCCTACTTTATACTGTAACATCATCTGCTAATTTTGTGCCTTTGTGTTACGTTGTTAATTATCGTAATAAGTCAAACTTCATTATTATTAAATAAAATAGATGTTATGGTGATGTGTGATCACTGATCTTTGATGCTACTTAACTGATAAGTGCTATGATTGTTCTGACTGCTCCACAGACTGGCTATTTCCCAGTCTCTCTCCCTTAAGAGTTCCTATTCCCTGTGACTCAACAATATTGAAACTGGACCAGTTAAGAATGCTACAGAAGCCTCTCAGTGTTCAAATGCAAGAAGCACACAATTCTAACTTCTAAATCAAAAGCAAAAAATAATTAAGCTTAGTGAGAAAGGCATATTGAAAGTCAAGATAAGCCAAAAGCTAGCTATGCCTCCTACATCAAATCATTAGCAAATTCTAACTGCAAAAGAAAAGTTATTGAAGGAAATTAAATGTGTTACTCAAGTGAAAAAATGAATAACAAGAAAGTAAAACATCCTGACTGTTGACATGAAGAAATTTTTAGGGGATCTGGATCAAGGATCAAACCAGCCACAACATTCTCTTAAACCAAGCCTAGTGCAGGGCAAGGCCTTAACTGTCTTCAATTCTTTGAAGGCTGAACATGGTGAGGAAACTTCAAAAGAAAATTTGAAATTAGCACTGTTAATAAAGTTTAAAGAAAGAAGTCATCTCCATAACAAAATTGCAAGGTGAAGAAAGCTGCAAGTGCTGATATAGAAATTACAGCAAGATATCTAGAAGATCATTGATGAAGGTGGCTATACTAAAAAATGAATTTTCAGTGTAGAGGAAACAGTCATCTAGAAATTGCATAGCTAAAGAGGAGAAGTAAATGTTTGGCTTCAAAGCTTCAAAGGGCAGGCTGACATTATTGTGAGAGGATAATGCAGCTGGCGACAGTTGAAGCCCCTGCTCATTTACCATTCTGAAAATCCTAGGACCCTTAAGAATGATGCTGAATCTACTCTGCCTGTGCTCTAGCAATGGAACAACAAAGCCTGGATGACAGCACATCTGTTTACAGCATGATTTACTGCTACAGTTTAACTCCACTGTTGAGACCCACTGCTCAGGAAAAAATTTCCTTTCACAATATGGTCACTCAAGAGCTTGGATGGAGATTTACCAGGAGGTCACTGTTGCTGTTATGTCGTAACACACAGCACCCATTCTGCCACTCATGGATCAAGGAGTTATTTTGACTTTCAATTCTCATTACTCAATAAATCCATTTTTAAACACTGTAACTACCATAGGTATTGATTCTTCTTTTGAAAACCTGACAGGATTCACCATTCTGGATGTCATTAGGAACATTTGCAATTCATGGGAGGAGATAAAAACATGAACATTAACAAGCTGATTTCAACCCCCATTTATAATTTTGAGGGGTTGGTGGCTTCCACGGAGGTGTGGTAGAAATAGCAAGAGAAGTAGAATTAG
>RJWH01005808.1:0-67906 GCA_004363575.1 Solenodon paradoxus | reverse complement strand
GTAAAAGCCATCAAGGACCCCTACTCTCCTGGGTCTGAATTCCGGATCTCGGCAGCAAGACACGAAGGCCCCAGCCACCCCCTCGGCCCCTGTGGCCCCTCCACGCCCCGCTGCTTGGGCCTCGCAGGCTCAGTGCACTGCTGCTGTCTGGAGCCCGCAGCACAGGCCTTCATTCCATGGACCGTCCTCACGCTCCTGTCAAAGCTCTGCAGGCAGGGGACGGCCACCTGTGCAGAGACCGCGGGACTCGGGAGGGGTCCCGTTCCCGCGCCGAGGAGGAGCCCCGGCAGCCGGCAGGTCACAGAGACACCTGCAGCCTGCGCGACAGGCACGCGTGTTTAAAGAGAAATTCGGGCGGGGAGAGGAGGAAGGAGCATTTTCATCTACCCATTCATTTTGGTTGTTGGAATAAGTTGGAAGACAAACTGTTAAGTCAACTTTCAAACCGTTTTAAAGAACGCTAATCTGGTTTTGTTCATAAACATATTTGTTTCCAAAGGAGTGTGATTTCTAGGTTAACTGCTGATGTTAAGTCTAGGAGTTTATGTCAGGCCTCTCCAGGGCATTTGATTAGATTGATAGCATCTGTTAAATGTCAATATTGGATGTGGGGGGCTGGCTTCAATTTGGAACACAGTCCACACTGAAGACATATTCCAAATTCCAATGAGATTGTCCATACATGACAAATACCTTCCACTGTCGGCTGGTGGCCTGAGAAAATTCTGATTCTGAAATCAAGCGTGGTTTGCTGATTTTCAGCAGGTGCTTCTAACCCCAGCTTGGCTTCTGCTTCTCGCACAGGCACCGATGATGCCAACGTAATTTTTTCCCAGAAGGGAACGTTCCACAGATGTCTCTTTCCAGGGTCTGTTCAAAATATTGAACTTTAAGATACTCCCCAAGTACAAACAACATTTCTTCATAGGGACTGTTGGGAACTAATTTCCAACCAAGGTTGGTGTTGAAGAAAATAATGCTAGATTGTTGCAACGAGGATTCCAGACTAACCACACGTGAACTAAGTCCAGCGACCAGCACCCAGTCTCCTGACGAAACCCAGGCGCTGCTCTGCGGACCGTTCACGCAGCAAACTCTTCGCGTCCCTGAGGATCCAGGGGGAGAAACACGTGAGTCCAGGGCAGGGAGAGGTTTAACAAAACGCTTTCGACTGCAAACACCTGTAGTGGGAATAAGCGAACACAGTAAGTATAGAAAAGACTGGACTCTGGTTTTCCAAGGCTACAACTCATAGGAGAGTTTCTGCAGGCTGATCTGCTGCCAGAATCTATTCTCCTCGGCGGTAAGAGGTTGTCAGCAGGACCCATTATTTACAATAATGCTCTTGACAAGATCGTGAAATTGAGATGCAAACATGTCAAAGTGTCATCGCTAACGGCACCTCCTGGGACGTTTCATTGCTTCTCAAGCACACTCGGCAGAAACAACAGACATGTCACCTAAGGTACCATGAGGGCGCCAAAGTGGAAGCGAAACGACCTTCGTGCAGAAGCAGAGTTTGAGCAGGTGACGTGCCTGGCTGCTGCCTACGGAAAGCGTGCTAATGAGGAAAATGACAAATGTGAAAGTTGGGGCTGACTAGTCAGCAAACGCTCCACCCCCAGATGCTGCGCGGGAATATGTGCTAAGTCCAGACATCAGCGTGTGCACATCGGGGGCGAAGTCGTGCAGACGTAGTGCAAGGCCCGGCTCGCTGAGGACCCTGCCGTGGGCCACCTGCACACAGCTCCCGGAGGACGCATGTCATCGTGCCCATTTCAACGCGGTTGTAAAGGTCATCGGAGGTGCCGGCTTCATTCCTCTGCAGCTGACTGGTCCGCGTCGTGTTTAACTTAGCCATCTTCTTCGAACGTTCTTACTTAGCTACACGGCTGGCGAACGCCTGCTTCCTTAATGTTCTTAAAACCTGCTTTAACATTTTGCTCATTTCCTCGCTATCAGATGAGAGGACATTGCCACGCGCCTCCTACATTTGCACGAGAGCCATGGTGCGATTTTCACGTTCAGATCACAGGGGACCAAGCTCCCCCAGAAGCAGCGACCCTCCCGGCGTGACGCCTCGGGTGCGTTGGGCACCGCTTTTTTTCGGACACTGGGCGCCTGGTCGGGTTTTCTGAGGGTGTCCACTGAGACAGGCCGGCCGCCTTTCATTCTCAGCTGCTGCTGCTGCTCTTGCTCTTCGAATAATGTGTTTTCTTCCGTTTCTTGTTAAGTTCACTGCTCCTCGTGCTCCGATGTCACAGCAGCCCGACGTGTGCGGCGTCTGTCCGGCCTCAGCGCACAGACGGGCGAACCTGACGGCGGGGCGGCGCCCCCTAGTGGCTCAGGCGTGAGCAGGCCTGCAGGCCTGACTCCCGGGGTTTCCTTGGGGATAAAGGCGGCCTCTCGGTGAAAGCATGACTGCTTAACCTGTCCTTTGTTACTTGATCTGCTTTCTTTATCTGGGAGCGCCAACCAGTTGGGAAACAATCACGTCAGCCAGACAGGAGCGCCGCCCTCGGCGATCTGAGGGTCGCTGTGTGTTCACAGGAGCTCCGTCCATCTGAGACAGGGGACCTCGTCACTCACGGAGCAACCGAAGAGGCTTGCAGTCCCCCCAGGAAGCTGGCTTCGCTGCACACACAGCCAGGGGCCTCGGATTCTGACAGCCCCCGCCTGGTGCAGAGTCCGCGCCCAGAGCTGGAAGGCGCCCAGCCCAGGGAGGCTGCAAGGCAAGGTGCTTCTCTCGCCACCAGGAAAGAGCAAATGATACAGGTCTAACCAGAGCCCATGGAAAACTGTGTCTGGTGTTGCTGGGGCCGGGGGAGCCCCATGCTGGCAGGAAAGACCCCTCCTGAGATGATGTGCACTCGTGACACAAAGGAAAATGTGGACACGTCGGTGTCTTCTTAGTCATGCAGACCGGGCTCCCCGCACTGCTGGCCCAGGACAGGCCCGGGCAGGAAAAGAATGAAACGCTGTGGGGAGTCGCCGCCAGGAAAGTCGGCTGCAGACGCAGGGCGGGTTTGCGCTGAGAGGCTCAGAGAAGAGGGGAAAACGACGACAGACGCAGAAGTACCAGGAAACTGAATGCAGAGGCTGAGCTCTGACCAAGAGGAATGGATGATGCAAATGCGGCTCCACAGCCACGTCAAAGGAGCAGGAGCGGGCTGTCTCCTCTGAGGGCAGCTGGGCGCCCCACGTGGCCGGCCGGGGGCGGGGCGGTGGTCAGGAGCACACGGGAGCCAGATGACCGCCAGACAGCACAGCCGCCAGGCGACAGCCAGGTCTTCCCTCTGGTGACGTAAGTCCCTGCGGAAGCTCAGGTGGAACGAATGACAGTCACTGAAGAAGGGTGCGTATCGGTCACTTCCAGTCCTCCCGGATCTGAAGACACAGGTGCTCAGTGACGCCTCCGGGAAAGTGCTCACGTGTGTGTCTGCACGTCCGCTCGCGTGTGTGTCTGCACGTCCGCTCACATGTGTGTCTGCACGTCCGCTCACGTGTGTCTGCACATCCGCTCACATGTGTGTCTGCACGTCCGCTCACGTGTGTGTGTCTGCATGTCCGCTCACATGTGTCTGCACGTCCGCTCTCATGTGTGTGCACATCTGCTCTGCTTGCAGACCTGCATTCACCATTTCTGACCTAGCAGGGACAGTGCAGGGAAGGAATGATGTAATAAAATGGAATCTGTGTTATAAATAAAATGAGAGGAGAGGTTGCTCACAAAGTGTCATAATCTCCCTTTCTGGCCTTTTTTGCCAGCCTTTTAAATAATTAATATGGGTCAATGTGTCCCTCAGTCTCATAAATCCTACACATGCGATAATTGGGTTTTTACATTTTTATTATCATTTAGAAATAAAATGCTTTTACTCTTGAATGACATTTCTAAATACAGAGCTGCAGACCTCTGTCCAGGACACCCGGGAGGCAGCGCTCAGGGAGGGGCCCACAGGTGCCCTGGATTCCTCTCCAGTCGGTGCAGTTTTTCCGTCATTAGAACTTGTCTACTATCGATGATGAATGGTATTGCCTTCCAGAGTCAATAGAACGGAACACGTAGGCCTCAAAGATTCCAGGTGTCTGATATGATCGAATAACCTGCGTGCAAACTGCCTGAGGTGGGCGTCGAACTGATGCAAGGCTGAGGTCACAGGCACTGATTCTGCCCACCAGACTCAGCTGAGGAATGTGCACATCTCAGTGCAATGACAGCTTTCAGCAACTCTGTCGTCTTTATGGACCAGAATTATCCTGTATCACCTGATACATGGAAATGAAAGTTAAAGAGAAATTAACGTTAGCATGTGAATGTATCAAAAACAGGATTTAGAAGCTGCTCTGAATCGGTGTTTCGTGGTCAAGTGACTGAAACTTCCAAGATCATTTTCGGAAGGTCCCTGATGTCTTCTCTTCCCCAGGCTGCAGTCGCCTTCTTCTGGGTTCACAGGGACACGTCTATTTTGGTTCATTTGTGTTCCTGGCCACCGGTGGGGGTGCCGGGGGCAGCAGAGGGTTAGAGGAGACGGGTGGCAGCGTCTCCTGAGTCCGATTCATCGTCCTCCTGTCACAGATTTGAGACTGGACCGTCCCAAAGATAGAAATGATGCACATTTGTGTGAGTCCAGTTCGGTGGCAAAAGTCAGTGAGGCTCAGCCGCTAAGACGGTCTTTCCTGTCTCGTAAGTTGACGGAGTGTCCAGCGGTCTGCCCAACGGGTCGGGTCCACACCCCCACGACCCCCATCTCTGCTCAGCCGACTGGCCCAGCATGTGACAGGAGACAGGCCTTCTTCCCCCTCGAGATTCCCCACAGGAGTACGACACGTTGTCCGTTTGCTGTCGGCAGCTGCGGCGTGCCGTCCTGTCCCCGGGAGACACGGACAGTCCCTTAACTCAGCAGGACGTGTGGGGACCTGCTGCAGCTCGGTAGCTAGGCCTGAGTTCAGCCCTGTCTCGGCCTCTGAAATGGTCACACTGCAAAACTCCCCAGTTCTGGTTTTCTGTAAAGTGAGAAATGTTCACGCATTTGTAAAAGTGTGACTTTGAAGACTGGTGTCTGACCGTAGACGTCTTAATGTTATAAATGCTCATGGTATAGAGCTCTGTAAGCAGCCTTTCTATTAGCTCTTGAGCAAACCCTCCCGTTCCAGAGATGCATGTGTGTTGAGCGTTATCTTCATTCTTCCAGAAGAACGCCCCTCGGTCAGAATGAAGAGCATCTGCCTGTGGGCTGCGGGGCCTCGGGGCCCTCCCTTCTCCTCTCACATCAGTGCTACTCACTCACCTGCGTGCCAGGTGCCTTTGTCCACAATCGCCGCTCTGTTTCTGAGCCAGGCTGCTGTCAGCTTTAGCTGTTCTGTCCCCAGTGTTGGGGACGCTGTGTAGAGGACCTTCTGCTCTGCCTGTGGCCACTTTCAAATCCATTCTCGTTTATGTTCTATTCAACATCTTCACACCTCTCGACAAGACACGCCCCAGTTATAAACGTTGGCCGTGCCCAGCGTCTGTCCAAAGCCCGTGGTCTCCACCGACTGTCCACCAGCCACCTCAGCTGGGTCCTGATGAGACAGACAGACAAGAAACACAGACAGGAGGCGGCCGAAAACCCCAGCGACACAGGTGAAGCGTTCTCGTGTTAGAGTGGATGATTGAAAGCGAGTTGCGTTCATCGTCTTGACTTTCTATCACGTGGCTGCTGTGAAACTCAGCTTTTATTTGGTGAATAATCGCCTCCTTGCCATTCTGCGGTGGCGATGGCGGGCACACCTGGAGGAAACTGAGAGCCCAGGAAGGTCTGAGCCCTTTGCGCCCAAGCCAAGCTCTGCAGCGCTTCACGCCGCGAGCAGCAGCGGCCCCCACTTTCTAGCCCCTCCTGAACTTCCCTTCCTGTGGCCGCCGGGAGAGATCTGCCCGTATCCTTCATATTCATCGATGAAGGTCAGTGGGAAAAGCTTAAATGACGGACGTTCGGAAATGCTCCGGAGGACAATCAGTATCTACAGCTCCCCTCTGGGCACATCAACTCCTCCAGCCTCATTTCTTCATCGGCTTCCAGCGCGTCCCACGCCCGGCCAGGCGAGGTCATTAAGTGCCTCTCATGACATCACAGCCGTCCAGGGGCCCCTGAGCGTGGACGGCCACGGCTTATCCCCCGGGACAAGCCCCCGGGCTGTGAGCGGAATGCTTACGTCCATCTTCCTGATGCTTCTTTGGAGGCAGGAAGAGGACGCAGCTTCCCCTCAGGCCTCCTCTGTCTTCTGCCGGGCGTGGCTCTTGCACCAGGAAGCTGCGGAAAAGTGACGCACAGCCCTTCTGTCCCGACCAGAGAGTCTCTGCAAGCAGCGTCACGTGGCGCAGAACACGCTAGGAAGAGGGCTGGCTGTGACGAACACGCTGACACGGACACTGTCCGGAGGGAACTGTCCCCAGTGGACGTGGAGACCCCTGCTCCGTAGAGAGGAAGGCCGTGACCGCCATGCAACTCGCGCCGGCTGACCCTCTTCAGCGAAAAGACATGTCTCCAAGCTGCCAGGTGTGTGCGTGTCGGCGGCTCCGCAGCAGGGCAGAGGCTCTTAGCTGTGCTGTCCACCTGCTCGCCCCTAACTGCTGTGGTCACAGGAGGTGACCGGTGCGACCGGAGAGTCCCTCCTCCATGACCTGATCATAAGGCGGGGCAGCCCCTTCGCGTGTGCAGCCAGGGCGTGTGTCCGCGGGGCCGGGAGCCTCTCAGGAGCAGGAACCAGTCTGCACACAATCACTGCAGGTCGGGCCGGCCCCTGAGCGCCCAGTGCTGGTGAATAAGACTGCGCCTCCACGGGGCTCCCCGCATGCCCGCTGCCTCGGCGCCCGGCGTCTTCCACCTCCAGCCTCGTCGTGCGGGCTCACCGGCGTCTCCCGGTGTCAGCTGTCTGTGTCCCCGTCAACATCTCGTCTCTCCCTCAATAGTCCTTACACGCTGTCTGATTCCCTGTGGCTCCGTATTTACTTGTAAAACAGACCTTCCTCCAGGCGGGGAGACTCTCATGCGTCTGCCCCATTTCGGAAAAGTGTATACTTGGGGTTTCTCCAACGCCAACTATGCTCAAGGAGTCACGTGCACGTGGTTAGGAAAGTGCAGAGGCGTCTGGGAGGAAGGCAGGTGCGTGACGCGGAACAGGGGAGAGATTGGTGCGACTGTCCCTCAGACCTCGGACGCTCCTCCGGGCGGAGTGGGCATGAGCCCGCAGCAGGCCGAGGGGACAGACGCTGGGACTGAGGGAGCCATGCAGGTGCTGCGTCCCACTCCTCCATCTGTGCTTCTCGGCACAGCCTTGCGGTTGGAGGTGCAGCCTGCACACAGACCTGAGGGCCGCCTGAAGCCCCGACGAGGGCACCGTGGCCGCCTGAGCCGTGCGCCCCGGTCTTTCCTCCCGTTGCTGCCACGCCGGCCACGGAGTGTCACCTGGGACCCTGGGGGCTGAGAACCAGCTTGCGGGATGCCCACCCCCGGTCTCAGGCCCCCACACTAACAGGAACTGGGCGGGTCTGAGTGTGCAGGTCGGGTCACCGGCACGCTGTGCTGAAGTGGCCGAAGCGAGCGATCTGGCCACGCCCCGGGGTCGGGGAGCACCGAGCAGCGCAGCACAAGCGCTTGCTGGGCTGGGCTCCTTCCGAGAGGTCCCGACCTCCGTCTGACAGCGGTGCCGAGCCCTGGACCGCCCTCCTTGGGCACTGAGCTGTGTCCGCTTCCCGGCCGTCTGTCTGAACAGCCGGACCCGGCACCTGAATCTTCTCCCCTCCAGGAGCATCACGGTGGGTCACCTCCTGCAAGACAGCGGCAAGATGCCCGCAAGGCAGACCCTCAGCTGCATCACTCGGCTCTGACCAAGGCCACCCACGGCCCGAGGACACCCTGACCGAACCCCACTGCCCCAGGGAGCCCGGCGTCCCTGAGGCTGCTCAGGACAGTCTGTGACACGACCCGCCCCTGCCAGGGGGGAGGCAGGCGCCAGCTGTCCCCACCACGTAGCAAAGACACTTTAACACGTCCTGGGGAAAGTAATAGCGCCCTAAATAGGCAGCTATTTCTTCTAGACTAAGCGCAGAGCGTAGGATGATGAAAGAAGAAAGACGTCAGGGAAATACTTAATCCTAGACATGTAATCTAACCCAACAGAACCCTTTCATGGGTGAGAGACAGAGCATGTCTTTCTATGAACGCTTACCTGGAAAATCATTCTTTTATGTACCTCTGGCAATACCCGAAATACGATTTTAAACACACACATATTTCCTTTCCGCAAGTACATTTTATGATAAGAAAATGTTGTTGGGTCTCAGGCCCGTGATAAGTCATCAGACACACGCACCCAGTTATTCACTCAGAAGCGGGAGAACAGCTTCGTGCCTTCTCACCTGCTTTTGACAAGTGTCCAATTTTTTTCACCGTTTTATCTTGGAAATTATTTTCAGATTCTTCAGTCTGTTGGCAAAGCTCTAATTAGGAGAGTGCTGCCCTTTTCATGCCGCTGATCATTTTTCATTGATAGAGATTCCTTTTTATCCAAAGAGTTTCCATGTTAACCACAGTGATAGGAAAATAATGCCTCAAATTCCACTGTAATTATTAAATGCCGCAGATTGAAGACTCCAGTCATTGTATGGAGACACAGAGAACCCACACGTACCGCCCCCGGAGGCCCTAATTGTCGGGCTCCGGGACAGGCAGGGCAGCTGTGCCCCTCGGGTGTGCGATGGCCATTCCGGAGACCACTGTCCTCCCTCTGCCTGTAAGGAACGTGCGCTGGTGAGGAGGGCAGCTCTCCTGCTAAACAGCCAATGCTTCTTCAATCAAATAAAATCCAGAGGCCTCAGCAGGCCCTCTGTCCGCCTCATCGTCAGCCTCTTCGAGTCCCCAGAACTTGCCACACTTCTCTTTTCTGCTCCACTGCATGGAAGCGCCGAGGGGCTGCGCTGCCGCCTGCCCGGACCCGGCCCCCCGGCGCGCCCTGTGGGTGTCGGGCCCCGTGTCCACAGCATCCTCCCTGGTCTCCAGACCCCAGGCGACTCCGGGCTCCGCCCCGTCCCCCACACCTTTAACTTGGCCGTCGTTTCTGTCTTCCCAGCACGACAGTACCCACACCCCTGGCTGTTCTCACACGAGTGTGTCTTCCGTTCCCCCACCAGTGTGGGCTCTGCACGCACAGGTGGGCATCGGTGTGAGTTGCACACCTGGATTTGGTCACCACTGCCGACTGAAGACGGAGACGAAGACAGATGCCGGACGGCCAGAGTGCGATCAGAGCCGACCTGCCGGGAGTGAGCTTCCTTCTTCATCTTCTCCTGGGTCGTCAAGATTTCTCCCACTCAACCCACTATGTTTTCACAAATACATGTTCAATGTGCACAGGGACTTTAAGGCCTTTAAAATGCCGTCATTTGTTCTCCTGCCTCAGACTCCTTTCTGCTAAACTGAATGAAATCTCTAGCGTCTCAACCAAGGAAAACAGCATTTGATGCGCTTGATGACTCTTCTGAGACTTTTTCCAGATATTGGGACCAAATTCCACGCATGGTAAATCTAGAAGCGGAAAAAGAGAGAATTAGCCTTTGCCAATCGTATCATTGGATTTGCCTTCGAAGTTTCCACTATAAATGCAATTACCGTGCTTTCTTATGAGCTAAGGGAAACGTTTAAATTACCATTATTTCAGGATTTCCATGTGTTTGCTTGAGGTGGTCACAGATGGATTCTGCAGGAAAAATAGCAAAGCAATATTCATGCAAAAGGGTTATGAAAACGCAGCGCCTTCTTCTTCCCCCTCGCTTGGCTCTCGGACTGTGCAACGCGCCTCACACTGAATAGTTTCCATCTTCCACGACGCGAAGTAAAATTAATGGGAAAAAGCTGTGGTCGCGGACTCCAGGCTCCAGCCTGCGAAAGCCGTTACTGGAGCCCTAACTGTGACATCACCCACGCTCCCGGGCCAAATCGGTAATTTTATTAAGGTTGCTCTCTACGACCGTCTTTCATTTCACAGCAGCACATACAGAAGTGAGTCACTTTCCATCTCTAACAGCCGTTGGCGGAATGGGGATTTCAGAACTCAGAAGAGCGCTGGCCTGGAAAAGTTCTCGCCCACAGGACCACTAGCTTCTTGGGTGCAGACTGGTGGGCTTGGCCTCCTAACCACACAGCTCCCTGCTCCAGCAGCGCGGGACGCGGGGGAAGCCAGAGACGATCAATGAAACTTACAGGGGAGCAAAGACTAAGACGGTTGACAGACAGACACACAGTGGACCCCCAGGCCACGGACACTGAGTCTCCGCCACCCTGGCGGGCTACAGGCAGGGGAGGCTCGGCCCCCGCTCCTCTCGGCTTCCACTGTAAAACTGTGAAGCGTTAAATGTCTTCTGGGAGCTCACCCAAGATTTGGAAAATAAGACTTGATCTTTGGAATTTGAGCATTCTTTCCCAGAATTTGGGCTCCCCCAGAGCCAGTGTGCTGCACAGACCTGGGGGCAGGGTGGACCAGCCAGGGGACCCACGTGGCAGGACTTCTCACAGGGAGAAGCCAGCAAAAGGGCAGGCGCTGAGACCCCAGGCTCCGAAGGGCAGCCTTGGAGCTGGCGTGAGGCGTGGGCCCTGGAGCCCGAGGCGAACGCACGTCATAAGCGGGCTCAGGCATTCTGTGCGGAGAAGCTGGTCACCTTCACTAGCCCATGCAAACGATTCCTCTGTTTAGACGTCAGCACGCGGGTCCCCTAGCAGAGGCGCCGCATCCTGACAGACTCGACTGCAAGTTCCGTCTCCTGACAGTGTGTCCGGGAAGAGAAGCGGGAAGCGGGGTGTGAAACCAGTTTTCTCACCAACCCGACTGCACACCCAGACAATGGTTCACCGTATTTTTTACGGATTTGTCAAAAGGCTGAAGGTGTTTATCGGTCCCCACTAAATTTGCTCCCGGAAGAGTGGACGCCATCGGGAGACCCTTCTGTCCGGGCTGAGCTGTCATTAGGTGGGACATGCTTCCCTCATGGAAATGGGGATGAGCTGGATTCAAAGCAAAGATTTGTTAGTTTGCAGCCCATAGAGTTCTCATTCCACGAGGAAGGGAAAATTATGTAAAAATAGATAGACTGTACATACACACCAATTGAACATATATGATGCAATAATACAAATAACCGATACAGTGTTCATTGTACCATGAACTTTCCAGATTTTATTAAAGATTCCAATAGCTAAGATATGTCAGCAGTGGTATCATATTTAGGGCTGAGTGTACAGTGGTTCAGGGGATTAAAGAAACCGCTGCCGTTTGCACAGTGAGTGTGAGGGAAATTCAAGCCTGAGAATCTCATTGTTGTGAAACAAGTGCTCTAAGGACTGATGGAACCTTTGTTCTTTCAGCCACATGGTAAGAGCTAAGCCCGTCACCGAAACTGACCTTATAATTGGACATTCGGGATAATCTTCCCTGCAGTCAGAGCCGCCTCCTCGCCCACTTCTGCCTGGGAAGCGGCCTCAGCCTCGTTCCGTCGCTTAAATCAGGAATTCCACTCGCAAGTCCTTCCAAATCCCCAGTGAAAGCAGCTCTGTTCTGTCTCCAAAAACCTGTGCATCTCTTCACTTTCCTGTGTTTCTCGTTTCGACAGCCTGATAAACACACAGTGTCCCTCGCAATCACAAATTTTAACGTCAAGTGAAAAACCAACTCCAGACAAGTGGGACACTCACTTAAGTTATTAATATCATCCTAGTTTTTATTCTGAAATCACTGACTTCACCGCCTGCTACGTTGTTATTAAAAATCAAACGCTTTCGATATTAAAACTAGAATCATCATTTATAATCATTCTGAACAATCAGATTGAAAGACTATGCTTTCTGTGAAATTAAAACTGGCTTCGAGAAGGGTAAAGTTTATTTCTATTTTTTAAATCCTGCTTCACCTTTATAAGAGGAAACCTACGTGTGTCTCTGAGGACACGCGTGAATGCTGACACACACACCACTGTCAGAGTCGAGGGAACGCTGATCCGTTTCATTCTTGGGTGCAGATACAGCAGAACGTGGCTGTCCAAGCACCATCAAAAGATCTCTGTGTTACTTCCAGTTTGGAGCAATTACCAACAGTTATAACAAATATTCAAGGACGAGGCTTCCTGTGACCGTGACCAGGCCCGCAATTGCTGGCTGACGTGGGGACTGCTGAGCTAACTTCAGAAGAAAGCGCCAAGCCTTCCCCAGAACAGCTGTCCCGCTCTGCACCCCGCCAGCCACATATGAGCCTCAGCTGTCACTTGTCTTGTCACTGCTGAGAGTCCACACTGCTCCTGCTAACATTTCCCTCTGCCTGAGAAATGTCCTCAGTGGTTCTGTGTGGGAGTCTCTAGCCAACAGAGTCCCTCCGACTTCATGAAAAGGCTTTAACTTCATCCTCCTTCTTGAAGACCATTTTCTCTGTACAAAGTTCTGGTTCTATTTTAGAACCTGAAAAATTGCATCGTTTGATGGGAAAACTGTGTCAAGAAAAACTTGTATAAAACCCTTCACTGGAGACTTACCAGGTACAGGGTGCCGGCACCCTTAGCCAGAGTCAGACTCGCTATAAAGCTCAGGCCTCTGACTTCATGGAGAAACATGGAAAGGCGCTATCACTGCATCTGTTCCAGACAGTGAGATAAGCTAAGGAATAAGGGAATTGCCTGCAGATTAAACGCAAAGTTGTCCTTTCTCTGAATTAAAGCAAGAGTGTGCATAGAAAATGCAAATATAAACTATTAGAATTAGAAAGCAATGAAGCAGCTGTGTTGCAAAAAGAAATGGTAAAAAAAAAAGTAATCTACGCACCAATCATTACAAATATGCAATGAAATCTAAAAATATTGGAAAATGGGCGATTGTTTCATAGGAATCCATTGAAAACAATAATAAGATCTTGAAATAAAGATATTTTTCAAAATACTAAAATCAGGAAGAGCTGAAAATGGAAGTCTATATCATGTTTCTGAATTAATTTGGTTAAGATCTAAATCTTTAAATATTCATCTGCTGATTCGATGTGATCACATGCAAAGTTCCAAAAAGATGTGCGTGTACATTGACAAATTAAATTACGAAATTAGCATTGAATGTAGAGCTAAGACTGAGATAATCCTGAAGGAAAACAGATTTTAAGGACTTAAACCACAAGATACCAGGACTTATTTAAAAGTCTAATAAGTATGACAGCACTTTATTGGTTGAAAAAAATGAAAACCAATTTCATACATATTTTGAAACCTAAAACATTAAATTGCTTAAGTAATTTAATGGTTCCGTTTTAAATGCATCTCCCTTTGCTTGTAAAAAAAAATGCATCTTAATATTGCTCTTAATTTTCATGTACTTCACATTAAACATGCTAGAAATTGGGTCAATATTGCAGTGAGTCCTTCACACATCAGAGTGCCAGAATCAACCTCCCCACCCAGCCCTTACTTCAGGATTTTTGTCTGTAACTCTGAAGATTTCGTTCAAATTTTCCTAGTGGAGAAACACCCCCGGGTAATCATTCTTGCAGAGGAATGTCTGACACTGTCCCGGAGGTGACAGAGAGCAATAAGGGAGCATTTTTGCTATTATTTGACTCCTTTTGCACGAGGAAACGTCTAAGAGAGAATTTAGAATTATTACTCTGTCGGTTACTCATTTATTTACTGCTACTTTGATAAAATCGGCCGTGCGAGAATCTGTTTCTTGCTGGTATAGGTCACTTGGGAGTGAAGCTGTGCTAACAGCCGCAGGTCTCCCCACCCGCCCTGCCCCGCACCCGCCACCGCGCACAATCTCCCATTTGTTCCCGCCGCCTATGTCCCTCCGGCGTGGTTGACTTTCCAGTGTCTGTCGTTCCCAAGCTTGGTTGCGTTTATTCTTCCGTTTGTTTCCCTTTCAGAGGATGCTGAAGCTGGAACTGCTTTCACAGCAGACACAGTTAACTTTCACGGTTGCTCGTGCCCCCGAAACTTTGCTGAACTTGGGTCTGGTCCGGCCACGTGCCCCCCTGGGGCCTCCCGTGGTCAGGACCGTCCTGTGTGCCAGCCGATGGTCTCCCCCACAATCTGGGTGGCTGTTTCCTTTCCTCGTCTGGGTGCTCTGGCTGTACCCCAGCAGCAGTGACGAGGGTGCTGTCTCCTCCTTCTAAGTGTGCTCGTCATACACATGAAAAGTAAATATGTTTGTCCTTCAAAGGTGAAGCCATAAAGTAGCAAACACAAACAAAAGTAACTGACCCAAAGAGAAAAAATCGAAGACTATAACAAAGACAAGAAGAGATTGTATTAAAGTAGAAAATGAATGGAAGACAGAGAACTAGTCCGGTCTTCAGAAAGTGCTGTCGGGAGGGAGCAGCCCACACCAGGTCGTCGGCGGCGTGGAGGTCGTGGGGACAGGGACATTAGAGCATGACACACGGGGCTGTCTCTGCACCTGGAAGGTTTTGGAAGCACTAAAGCTAATAGGGTCCGTGGAGATCGGGTGTGAAATTCCCTGCAGTTTTCCACAGTTCAAATACGGACAGTAGAAACTTTGCACGTACACATATTTTTAAAGGCGACACCTGCAGAATCTGCCGCGTTTGCAGTGTTCTTCCGCATTTTAAGAAGCATTTGTTTTTAGTCTAATAAGTGAACAAAAGCTTCTGAGTGAAAAAGTAAAAGTAAAAGCCTAAGCAACGTCCTTGTGGAGGAATAAAGGAATAACCACAGGAGATGAGGAGACTGGACTTCATAACAAGCCTCACCGTTATCGCTGTTGGTGATTTAAGTTGGGAGCATTTGTGAAGATTAATTCCACGTGCCGTTTAATTCTGGCTGTTGCGAGTGTTTGACTGGTGAGTGGTGGGTCTGAGCTCTAGAAGAGACTAGAGATGGTGGACGACCAAAGACGACAGATGGACGAAGACGCCTTGGAGGCACCAAAGCAACGTCACTTATAAACAACCGAGAGCTCCGTCCGAGAGCGTCTAAAAGCCCCATTGAACTTGACCTCAGATTTATTTTAATTTTTTAAAGCACAGGTCTAGGCAGGAATGGGGACGAATAGAGGCAGGAAGAAAGAGAATCAGCATTTATTTATTGTGCCGAGTTGTTCATCTTGGCTGTTCCCGAAGCCCCGGGACGTGACCCTGGAACTGGGGGTGTGTAGGCCGCGCCCCACCACGCTCCCCCCAGAACACCGCCTCTTCAGATCCGGACCAGACTTCTTATTTCTTTCTTTTAGAATAAGTCAATGCAACATTTTAGGCACACAAATCTCATTCCACATGAGAAACACTTTTTCAGAAACACTTTTTTATTGCGTTGTTATCAAAGAGCCAATTGCTAGCTCGTCTGACCAGTGACCGGGTCTTTTTCTTCCCTCTCTGCAGTGTTACTGTCTTCAGTCACAGTGCAAGCCGTGGGGTGACCGCAGCCATACCACACAGCAATGCGTCCACGCTTGCACGGACGGCAGCTCGTTTTACGAGGACTGGCCGCCCCGGTGACTGAGTCTGCCCCTCGCCGCTCTGTGACCCCGAGCCCAGCGGTCCTCTCAGCTCCGCTGTCTTCGCTGAAGCCCGTCTGAGTTCCTTCTCATCCTCTCTGCCCTTGGAGAAAACAGAAAAACAGCCAAGAAGACGGGAGTCTCTCCTCTTTTTGAAATGGCCAGGATATTTACTACTTTCATTTTATTATTTTTACTCAGATAAATCCACTCAAAATAACTCTCCATGCTTTTTCAATAAGGGAGCGTCTTAGACGGAAAACTGCACTGAGAACAGAATGGCCCTGATCTTCACCTACGCTTTGCCACAGACATGCTAGTGGCTGAAGTCTCACTAACAGGCACAGGGGTCCCCGGTCCCCTGGGGAGGTGGTGGCAGAGACCCCCCCTCCCCCAGAGGCCACCAGGTCAGAGGGAGCGTGGCAGGTCCCAGTGACAGGCCCCTCCCTCCCGGGCCCTGGCCCCTGGAATCCTGCTAATTCACAGTCGGCCAACTCGGCGGTCTTATTAGATATTTAGACTCAGGTTCACGTGGTGAATTTCGATGAAACGCCTCACTCAAGTCTGGCAGAATCAGACGCACGCGCCAGATTTCCTGTGGAGAACGGTCACATCTGTCTTGCAAACCCATAAAAGAGCGCAAGGAAAGGCATAAAGTACAAGAACAAGGGAAAATGGGCTGTTATAGAGGTTTTCACACACCTTTGAATCACCGGGGGTGGGCGGGGAGGCGGGGATCCTGGAAGACGGGGCAGCAGCCGTTTTGGGGCCTGCAGAGCACACTTCCCCGGGAGGACCGGGCCCGCGAGTCCGGCACTGACCGCGGCCGGCACGTCCTCCGCCCGGGGGGGGCCCGATCCCGGCCTTCCCTCCCCATCCCTGCACTGGGCCGCCGTCCCCCCAGCGGCCGCCGACGGACGAGGAGACGCGGACAGACGCGTGCAGTGGGCCGCGCCCAGCGCCCAGCCCTAGTTCGGCCGCGCAGCTCCCGCGGCAGGTGCGTCCCGGGAAGAAGGAACCCGGCTTACATGTATGGAACTTTCTCCCAGGTAGCTTTTCGTTTCCTAGTTGGTGCCGTTCCTGTGAGTTTGACAAAATTCCTGTTGCCACAGAGCGAGAAGTCTCTGTGTCGACCTCACCCACATACTTCATGGCCACGGAAGCACTAAGGACCTACCTGTCCCTTAGGTGACCCTGCAGGGCTTTTCAAGGATTAGCTGACCAGTCCATACAGGTGTTTTTAACTCCAAAACACGCCGTCCTTCCCCTTCTAGGATGACAGCCACCAGGCTCCATGTGCTGACAAAGATCAGACAATGACTTGCACGCCTGACTTTTTTCAGCCTAGAATTTGCAACAAATGCCGGGGCTGCCGTCACCCTCATTTCCAGGGGAGGAAGCTGAGACTCAGACGTCAGGCAGTTTGCTCGCTGCGTCTTATCCGGCTGTGACTGCAGCGTCGCCTCAAATTCCGTTCTCCCTGCTCACACGTCACGCCGCGGGGCTCCATCCCCAGCGTGCCCTTGAGTTAACGTCGCCGGAGGGACAGCCTCCTAACACGACGTGGGTCCAAGGGCGCATCCTCGGGGCTCGGCACCTGTCTGACGCATCAAGTCCGCCCGCGCAGTCCAGTTCTCTCCTTCACCGCATAAGTGACCCTTTCACCCAGCTCTCACCCCCCTTCTTCCTAGAACCTTGGGTCTGACCGTGTAGGCAAGAGCGTCTTCACACGAAATGGTCCAGTTACTCCCAGGTCCAGTCTCCGAAGCTAGAAGAGCGCGTACGAGCAGTGGACGCCGAAGTCAGCCCTCGCTCTCAGGCGGAGCCACGCCGTCTGTCTACAGACCCGAGGTGGACTTGCAGTCCACTGTGTTACAATATGCTTTTCCTTTAAAATCTCTGCTCTGTCCCACCCTTGTGTTCAGAATGAGGCTGCACAATGCAGTCAACACGGCTGGACGACCTGTGTCAGTGGACCGTCCCTGTGTGCGGCGCTGTGATGAGCCCTCACTGAAACCCGAATTCCTTTTTCTAACGTTTGCCAAAAGAAGAGCTTTCCAGAGAAAGCGGAGGAGGTGTGGCATCCAGAGACGGCACGCACTGTCCCTCTGCGGCGTTGAGGCGGACAGTCGTGCTGTGAAGATCGGGTTCAGCAGAAAGAGTCCCCTTCGAGGTGCCTGGGCGACAGGCACAGAGAGGAAGAGTGACGGTGCACATAGGAGACCAGCTCGGCTAGCTCTGCGGACATTCAGCCTGTGCTTGCAGAACCGGGGCCTGACTCTAGAGCCTCATGGCTCTGTGGGCGCCGTCTGCCCCCCACGCAGCGGCGCCCCGGGGTGTGGCCGCCCCCCAGCTGTGCTGACGGCGGGGACCTGGCAGGACCGTGGGAGACAGCAGCGCTCGTGGGGGCTGCCGTGTGAGCTGGGCTTCCCCGGCGTCACAGCTGTGCGCACAGGTGCACACGCGCACGCGCACCCCCGTGCCCCTCGCCCCTCCGCCCCCTGCGCCGGCGCCCGGCTGCAGGCTGTCCTCCAGCTCCCGCTGTTCTCCTCGGGCACGGCGCCCTCTGCTGCGCTCTGGCTCCCGTCTGTGCCCGCTGGCCTCCCGCTTCCGTCAGGAGAGCGTGAGGGGCCCTTTACTTGTGTGTGTGTGTGTGTGTGTGTGAGACGGGCACGTGTGTGTTTGCATGTCCGGGTGTGTTTGCGTCCATGGGTGCATGTGTGCACACGTGTGTGGGTATGTGCATATCAGCGCATGTGTGTGCGTGCGTGCGTATGCATGTGTGCATGTGCATGGATACCTGTGTGAGTGTGCACTGTATGTGTGTGTGTGCACGAGTGTAAACATGCACTGTGTGTGTCAGGGATGCAAGAGAAGATCTCCGACTCGATGGAAATACACTCGTTTAAAAACAATAGCTCAGGCACATCCATTTATCCCTTTCGCTGCTGTTGAGAAGAAGATTAGGCGACACTGACATTCTGGACACTGGAAAGAAGAGGTTATAGAACAATCCCAGGGTCTTTAAAGTTGAAAATCAAAGTCCTGGCAGCACGTTACGATCAGCAGCAGCACGTCCCGGTGGCCTGAGGCGCCAGGGGAGCTGTGGCTGTGAAGCTGCAGACGGGACTTGCTGCGATGCCTGTATTTTTGCTAGTCGTACTTCACCGATGTTCTTCTACACTGCAAAGCTGTGATTCCTCGTATGGCTTCTCCACGTGCCGCGCACGACAGAGCTGCTTCACCGTCGTGCTCATATCCGACGGCTCGCGGTCCGGGAACAAGGCCCGTGAGAGACGGAGGGGAAGAGGCTCGCTGCCCTGGGAACGTGTCACGGTCAGTTGCAAGCCAGTGACAGATATTTGAGGACGCTCAGATCTTTTTCCTTTTTGCACACACGAATGCGGAGAAGCCCCTGCACGCTGCACGGACAGCAGTGCCTGCCCGCTCGCGCCTGACACGTCGGGGCTCGCGTCTCATGCCTGCACGTGGACGCAGCGTCCCCTCACTGCCCAGACCTGCATGTTGCTCATCCAGCCTCTGCCGCCCGAGCGGGGCAGGCACGAGTCCAGTCGTCCCCGCGCGTCGCTGTCTTCCCAGCCTGGGAGAGCAAAGAGGAAGCACAGGAAAGCCGCACCGGGGTGTCCCTGGCTCTCAGAGACGGGCCGCTGCTCCTCCAGAGTCAGGGCGAGGGCCCGGGTGTGAAGTTGAAAACACTGAAAAACGGTGGCATCTGCTGCTACAGTTACAGTGGACACTTGATGCGGTGAAGCCTTCATTCCTGATGCTGCTGATGACTCGATCCCTGCTTCCCGAGATGCAGAGGGAAGGAGCGTTGCCCTGCGGAGGGCGTCACCTCTTCTGCACACCTGCTAGCTCAGCGGTGACCTCATCGCCATCACCGTCATTTCTCAGACTTCTTCTCTACCTTCAAACTTTCAAATGGCTACGTTTTGCTATCCACTTATATTAAGTCAGTGAAAATATGCCCTTCGATTTTGCTAATCCAATATTCTTCTAACTTCTTTTCAATCTGAAAAAAGTTAGACTCCTAGATCATTTCTTAGAGGAAATAAATTCTGGATGCTATTTTCAAGGCAATTATGGAAATGTTTAAATTATCAGCAGTGCTAAACCACAGCGAGTGCTGAATAGAGTCAGAGGCTTTGCACAAGGTCATGAAGAAACTTACGACATTAGCAAAATTATATTTTCTAGGAAAAAAAGAAAGAAGGGGTAAGAAAAATGTCAAGTTGCAAAAAGATTACTATATATATATATATATATATCACAGACAGGAAAACTGAAAAAATCACGAATTCTATAAAGTTTGGTAAATGATTGGAAAAAACAAAGAATAATACAAGGATCAATGGTCATAAACAATGAATTAAATCTGACTCACTTAAAAATAGAAATCAAAACAGAGAGTCCATTTTCTTCTGCTAAATTGAATAATAGTTTATAAAGCCTCACAGATAGGCGATATTGTTAGTGAAAATGAAAAATATCAAGTTGTGAACTTTTATATATCTAATATTGTAAGCAGAAAATTGTGTCTGTATATGAACATTTTTAAAGGAAGCAGTTTAAGAAGGGGGCGCCGTGGCCAGGAAAGTGTAGAAGGTGTGACCTGTGTTTTCAGCATTCAAACACTGGGCATGCGACTGATGGCACTGGGGGCTCTGGAAATAACCATAATTCAGTGACTTTAAATATTAGTTGACTTTTTCACCTAAAAGAAAGAAAAAATGCGTTAACGTGAGGAGAATCTCAAAGTTTAAAAATTCAAACCGAGATGACATACCGAAAATCACAGAATTAGTATCTGTTCTTACTTCATGGTTTAAAGTGCTATTCATGCTATTTCTATTCTTCAGCTTCTGCTCTGAAATTAAATCTCATGTCTTTCCTTAAGAAAGAGGACAAATTCAGTGTCAGTTCCTGAAGAACCGGCTCTGTAACTAGTGTCTTTTTTAAATAACCGTTTCTCTAGTATTTGGAAATCATCTGGTATTTGGAAACCTATCAGATGTTTCTCATCCAGTGCAGGAAGTTAGCTACTGAATATAAGGGTGGAGACCAAGTCTAGACACCAGATATATTTTATTGGGATATATCATAATAAAATTGCAAGCAAGTTATTTTAAAATAATTCTAGAGTTCTTATCATATAGCATTATCAGTGCACATACATGTATCCACGGGAATATATATATGACATGTAGAATACGTGTGATTTATATTCACTTACCTATATATTTACATGTACATATATATTTTATTGTATATGATGCCTGTAACAGGCAATGTTTGCATTACCACAGCGTTTCACAATGACGGTGTCCTGAGGGGTCAGGAATCACAGCCTCAGTCCCCCAGGAGGATGAGGGCCCTCAGGCTGTGCAGGCGGCAGGGCTGGTGCTGGGTGCTGACTGTCAGCGTTCCAGACTAGCTCCCGTCTGCTTAAACCAATTTTGAAGCTCTGGGAAAATCAAGTAAATGTCCTGGGCATTTTTTGTTACCTGTAGCTGGAGGAGAATAATTTAAAGCTATCTAAGACTGCAGTTCTAACCTCCGATCAGGTGAATTTAAAAGATGATTAATGGTGACAATAAGCATATAATTCGAGACTGAGGATTTCTTAGAGAAATT
This sequence comes from Solenodon paradoxus, assembly GCA_004363575.1. Classification (NCBI taxonomy): domain Eukaryota; kingdom Metazoa; phylum Chordata; class Mammalia; order Eulipotyphla; family Solenodontidae; genus Solenodon; species Solenodon paradoxus. The sequence continues at coordinate 46,736 of RJWH01005808.1, read as the reverse complement.
TAAATGATCTTAAAGATGGCTTTAAAATAACGCCGCTCACACACGGTGACTAGGGTGCATGGTGCAGACGGACACGGAACACGGGAGACGGCTGAGGCCGCCGTCCCCACCCAGGGCACCCCTCACCCAGGTCTCTGCCACCGGCACACACTGGGAGCGGAGGTTTGGGGCCTGCCGTGTCCTCACTCAGGAGATGTTTTAGAGGTGTCCATTGTCGTCAGAGGGTGGGAATGACCCCCATCTTGCCAACTTCTCTTCCGTTCTCTCCAGCTCTGGCAAGGGGGTCTGCTGCTGTTCTGGCTGCTGCCCCATGAGGCTCGGCAGGCAGAGACTGGCTGCCTGCTGGCTCCTTTTCAGCTCACATGTCCTAATGAAGAGGCAAACCGTCCGTGTCTGTTTCTGTGAAGACAGCACAGCTTGACTCCTCCGTGCAAGCGGACCATACAGTCTGGGAGCACTGATTTTGAAAAGGTTAACACTGAAGTAGAACAACACTTAGACCTAAGTCGAGCTTGTTAAGCAGTGACGCGTATCCACACAAGGCAGAAAAACGGTGTGTGCACACACACATGCACAGATGTGCACACACAGATCAGACACGCGTGCAGAGACACGCGTGCAGAGACACGCATGCAGAGACACGCTTAGGCTAATCAGACCTCTAACAAGAAGGAATTTGATGGCCATCTTTCCGTGCCCGGTCCTCTTCAGTCCCAGGGCATTAAACAGCAGCAGCAAGGGGACTTCCACTTCAGCCAGCTTCCTGTCCAGAAGAGAAGGACCCGGGAGCGTGCGGGAGCTGCCTGGGGACTGACCATGAGGTCGGGGAGGCTGAAACGAAGGATTCACAGCAGAGTCGTTTTAGTGCCCAGACCCGTGGCCCGCAGCGGGGCGTCGGCTGCCGCCCTCTGACGGTGCAGGCGCCGGGTCTTCGCTCATGACGGCCGCGTTCCAGCTGAAGTGGACACCGCTCTCGGTGTGAGACAGGGACGCGCGTGCGGGGGACTGGGCGTTCCGTTCCCCAGCGCCCATGAGCCGAGCGTCCTCCTCCAGGCGTCCCCTCCACGTGCGACACCGTCTCAGGCCCGTCAGAGCGGCAGACGGAGCCCAGGGGAGGGGCCTCCTGCCCGGGGTCTACAGCCCTGCTTGGCAGCCTGCTGGCCCGCCGGCTGAGCAGGCAGCAGTGGCCCACCAGTGGGTTTCCCACGGGTTTCCAGCGGGTTCCTGACGCTTGGACACCTGCCCACGCTGGCCCCGCCCATGCCGGCCCCGCCCACGCCAGGCTCCGCCCACGCCAGGCTCCGCCCACGCCAGGCTCCTCCCCAGAGCCCGCCCACACGGACCACACCTGCACCGGCCCCGCCCTCACCAGGCGCGTCCCCACCGAGCGGGTCCTCTCCCGGGTCCTCTCCCGGCTCCGTCCGAGGCGGGGTGGCGGTCGCACTCCACGTGCGTCTCCAATGAGCCCATCAAGTGATGTTCACGAAAGCACAGAATTTTCCCGAGCTTGTGGCTTCTGCCTACGGTTTATGTCGCAGCGGTCAGCTGCTCTGAGCGGCGGACAGGCACCCTGACCCACCGCCTCGGTGCTGCTGGCTTCTCAGTCGGATGCCAGCGCTCACGAGAAAATGCAAGCGTTCCCGACTTAGGCGTTTCCCAAGCGCCGCTCTCAGGTGTGCGCTCATGACAGGCGTGGACGCGCAGCTGCTGGAGGAACTGGGGACGGTCTTCCAGGAGGACTCGGGCCTGCCAGGAAACGCTCGGTGGTGAGCATCCCGAGTCAGGAATGGAAAGGACTTCCTGGCTAGTGTAAGAGGCATGTGACTGGGCCACCCCGACTTCAGGCGCCCCCCCGGAGCCCCCGGGTCCGCGCTGCTCTGGCTGAGGCGCTTTGTAGCTCCCGGGGACCTGTGCCCACACCGAGGGCGGTCCTGGGCCAGCAGGGCCCATCCCTCGCTCTGGGCCCCTGCAGGAGTGGACGTGGACACCGAGGCCACGGGGCGGCCCCAAGGGTCCGTCCTCACCCTGCCATTATGGACACTGAACTCCACAGAGGACCCCTCCGTCCCTCACTTCAGAGCCGACCCCAGCACTGGCCACGGTGACCACGGTGGAAGTGACAGGGGACAAATGGCCGAGGGAATGTCCCAGCGGACCGGCTTCTCCACGGTGTTGAGTAGCGTTGTGTGAGACCCGCCACCCTGCCCCGCGCCCCTTCCCTGCATAACCGAGTGTGGGCACTTCCCGGCCGAGGGGACACAAGCCGTTCTGGGCTCCTGTGGGCAGTGCTGGAGCCTCTCAGGGGAGGAGGAGGGAGAAGGGCCGCACAAGAATCGGCGCACACGTGGGGCGGTGGGCTCTTCGCTGCAGAAACCTTGCTGGGACTCACAGCCACCGCCTGTGCGAGGAGGTGGGGAAAGCGTGGTCCTGGCCATCGGAGACACATGTGGGGAGCGGAGCCCAGCCTCCCTGTCCGCCGAGGCCGGGAGCCTCTCTGTGGGTTTCTGCAGCCGAGGGAGCCCAGGGCCCCGGCTGGCCCACAGTGAGGATGACGTCCACGGCTTGTGACGCACGGACTGGAGGAGGGCGAGGAACAGGCAGCCTCCGCCACAAAAACGAACCCGACTGGTCCTGTGAGAGCTCATGGCAGAGACCTGGGCTGTGGACTCTGGCAGAGACGCCACAGGTGAGGTGTCCCCCTCGCCCGTGCCCAAGCCCTGGGCGCCTCCTTTCCCAGCCGAGTCCAGCAGATGTCACTGTTTAGAGCCACTGCCTTCAGGGAACTTTCATGCCATCCTACACTCCTTTCGCTGTCACTCAAAGTGTCTCTGTTGTCTGAAGTCGCTGGCCTTCAAACCATGGCTTCAACGTGAAGCGAGCTTTTGTCAGGACGCTTCCATAACCCGGAGGAAGCGGCCCGGCCTTAAAATAGAACCACTTAGCTGTGGCCTTTCCCAGCTGTGGACGAAACAAAAGGTTACTGAATCGTTGCTGATGGGACCATCTAATTCAAACTGAATCAGAGACACAAGATGCCTCCCGTCTTCGGGGTCACTCTGCCCGGGGTCACTCTGCCCGGCTGACACCAGGTCGTTGGAGTTCCCAGCAGCCCCAGCTCCATGGGAAGGTCACCCTGAAGACCAGCACCTGCTCCGTCGCCGGCTGCCAGTGGACAACAAGAGGTATTGATTTCTGCTGGATTTGAATTTAGAGAGCTGAGGCCCCTAAATCAAGGGAGTGACGTCCCTGGTTTCACATCATCTGTAGACTGGGGTGCGACTCTGCCAAGTCACAGCTGCAATAGAGACAATTTTTATGGCGGTGAAATGAAACGATCAACGTTAGATTAAATTCGATGATTGATGTCAGTTACTTTCTAAAAATACATAAATAATTGGGTCTGTGGTCTCAGTTATTTTCAAAAGCACGATGAATAAAAGATACACCTTTTAAAAAGCCACTCAGTGTACAGCTATCAGATGTCGGAGACACTGGCGGGTGGACCCTGCCCGGTCCCCAGCTCCCTGGGGTCCTGACGGCCCCCGGGCCCACCAGGAGCAAGTCCGTTCCATCTCACACCGCAGGACTGCAAACAGGCTTATTTCTGCTTGCGTAACCTGGCTGACCTTTATCCAAACTATAAATACGTCTATTTTCAAGAGCAAACCTGTTTCCTGTCTTAAAATTCCTATTGTCTTTTTCTAAATATTTTTCTAAAATTTTCTCTCCAAATTATCTAGATGAAAATGAAATGAGGTTAGAACGTTGTCAGGAGCTGACACTTCACGTGAGATGCTCATGCGCGTTGTCACCCGTGTCCCTGGTGCTCTGGTACCTTCTGAGTGACGGACTCTGTGCAGACACACCATCCAATAGGTGCCATGTGCCGCTGTCCTGTATCTGACCTTTCAGTAATAGACCTGCAGGGCGAAATATTGATTTAGCCGCCCATTTGAAAATGGTCTCTGCAGCTTCGCTTTGTGAAATTGGTTGTTAGTAGCTGAGGGAGAGGCAGATAAGACCCTACCAATAAAGCCCTTAAATCCTGGGAGATGAAATTGTGCATTTTATAAGTCTTTAGATTTGTTTCTTTCATTGTGTATTTCTATGAGAAAGCGTGCCTGTCAACACGCACGTGTATATATGACAAACGAATGGCAGACATGGGCTTCTCTGTACACGCACATTCGCACACGGTAGGTAGACAGGCAAATGATAGGGACAAAAGAGTCACGGAATCAATAGGACATAATGTTTGACAGCTCAGAAGCTGACAAAAAGATGTGACTTAATGAGGCTCACATTTCAGAACTTATTTAGGATTTGTCTTTGCTCTTTCTAGTCTGTGCTCTAAACTGGTAGGATAAATATTCCCCATCGTTTTCCAAAACTTGCAGTGAGTAGTGAGTAGACTTAAGCCAAAAACATTCATGTTACAAAATAGCCCAATCTTGCCAGTGACTATATTCTTAAAAGACAGGTAATATACTCTCCTTGCAATATTATGTATCAGGAATATTTATACTCACCGCTATTTAAAAGGCTATTACAGAAGGCCCCTTGATGCTTCCACGATTTCTACTGTGCATGGATGGAGATACGTTTGCAGCTTCCATCACCGCATGAAAGATCATTTATCCTCAGTGAGGGGAAATGGGGACATAGGAAAGCATAACGCTCTCTGTAGAAGCTAATCTGTGCTTTCACATAATTTGCGGACATTCCAGGGGTGGCTCTCTGCTGACTTCCCAGGCTGGGGACTGAGACGCGTGGTCCTGCCTACACGCGAGCTCATCCCCGGGCAGCTCCCGCATCTCGTGAAGATTCCGGACACACCCCGGATCCTCGGCCCCATCGCGGCGGCGTCTGTGAGGCCGTCTCTTGTGTCCCTCTGGCGTGAGCATTCTGGGTCTGCACACATTCAAGAAAGACACTTAACAGAGAATGAAGTGCCTTGGTTTTTGAAATCCAATCACAAGTCGGTTACTTAACTGAGCCAACGTTTGTCCGTCCCATAAAACGCCAATGAAATGCGGACCGATGCTTCACAGTGAGGCCCTTCCAGGGACAGCGCCTCCAGCTCTCATGGTGGAGCCTCGACACCCGTCGGGCTGGGTTTCTTCTATCCAGGTTTAAGCCCTGTCTTTTTTGCATCTGTGTGTGTGTGTGTGTGTGTGTGTGCGCGCGCTGTCTGCCAGGTTGAATTCTCCGTGTATAGTTTCCTGGTGATCGACTCTCACGGGCGAAGCGAACCTAATGCGTTTGCACACGGGCGCCTGGGTGGGACAGCAGACTAACAGGTTGGGGGGCGAGGGCCCCTCCCTCCACGCCCCCGGGCTTTGCGAGCGCTGAGTTCTTCCCTCCTGCTGCGAGGCATCCTCCTGTCTCTGCGAGTGTGACTGTGACGCCAAGGTGAAGACCTGACCCTGTGATGACCTATGGCACCAGGACCCAACATGTGGGTGTTTTCACTCAAAACTCTGAGCTGGGCCAGGCACTTGCTCTTGAACTAAAAACGGAGAGACGACAGGCTCCCTGGAGGCTGTGACGCTGGCCTTCGTGGGGGGTCCAGAGGGGGACAAACGTCGTCACCATCAACAGCGAGACAACGTGGTGGGGCGCTGCCTGGAGGAATGAGCTATGAAAGCACCAGGCCTGTCCAGGCCGGGCACTCAACCTGAGACCGTGCCGTTGAGAGCATGGGGAGGCGACCTCCCCGCGCAGACAGACCTGCCTGGTCAGCCCAGAAGCCCTTGCACTTCACTTTGCAGCTGCCCGTCCTCCTCCTCACGCCTCCGGAGACGCCAGGCGGAGACAGCGCTTCCCGGGCGCGGGGAGGCTGAAGAAATGCTGGAATCGGGCCAGTCCTGAGGGGCCGACGGTGGCTCGTCCTCCCGAGGGGCAGGTCGGGAGGTCGGCCCCGCTTGAGACCAGCCCCCGGGGCACCCCTCCACGCTCCAGCCCTCCCTGCTGGCTGGCTCGCCCCTGGGAGCTGCTGGCACATAACCAGTTCCGCTCCTTTCTCTGCCCCTGGAGGACTGTAACCGAGGCGGCAGCGGGAGGGTCATGGGCACTGAAAGCCAAAGTCCTTTGCAGCAGAATCATTCACCTGGCAGTTCCAGACTTTGCACCTGAAAGTGCTGAACAGTCGTTTGCAGTGGGTGGCAGGGCCTTCCTCGAACCCTCGTTGCGTCAGATGCAAATTAGATGATGTGCAGGTCGGGGGTCGGCCCCCTCCACTCACGGCCACCCCCGGCCAGGGCCACACGGCCGGAGCTCTGCTCAACCCTGCTTTCTGCCCTGTCATGCTGCGGTCGTCCCAGTCAGCAAATAACCCAGCTCCGTCCTGCTCACAGAGGCTGCAGAGGACGCCTCAGCCACGGGAGGCAGCGGGAGTGGATGCGACTCAGCCGACCACCCTACCGTCTTAAACGGGACAGTGCTGTCTTTCCCGCAGACACGCCTGTGCGGCCCCAGCACACGGACAGATGGAGAGAGGCGGCCCCGGGCCCTTGTCGGTCACATCAGCATCAGCGAACGCACAGAGGCCACGTGCCAAGGGTGCCGAGGGAGGGTCGGCATTAAACGAAGTGTGAGCCGAGACCCTCAGAGCAGAGGCGGAACCAGGAAGGCAGGCACGTCCACTAGGAGTCACCCCACCTTTTCCAGGCTGGAGCTGCGTTCATCTCCTGCCTCCTTGCCCCTGCGGAGGGAAGAAGACTGTGTCTCCTCTGTGAGCAAGGCCTGGGACAGAAGGCCGCAGTCGCCCTCAGCGAAGCCGGGAAGTCGGACTGAATTGACAGCTTCTGGTTCATTCAAGCCAATTGGACAAAAACAGGATAGAAAGTGCGTTTCTACTGTAGCAGAGGAAGACATCCTCGGGGACCCTCTGCCCAGTTTTGGGGCTGCACCGCACCCCAGTGCAATGCGGACGCCGATAGAAGGTGACCGAGCAGCCGGTGAGATGCTTCAGGCGCAGACGGGCGTCTCGAGTTCACACCCCAATACGCCCGGGTCACGCGACTTCCGACCAGTCTCCTCACACGGTGAAGCGGTGCTGGCAAGTCACAGGGGCGCGGCAGGTAAATACATGTGCTGTGGGGGCACCGTGTAAATAGTTCGTGTGTAATGATGCAGAAATATGTGATGAACGTTTACTACAGAAACGATTCATATGTGAACACATGAATTCTTCACCATGTAAGCTATAGACGATGTATAATATTTAATATATGTAATACGCAATAATATTTTATAGAATTATCATGTTAGCATAACCGATATATAGTTAGTATTATAATATTATATATAGTTAATATAGTTAACATAGTTAATGTATAGTTTATATATTTTAAATATATTATTATATAGAATAATAGGAACACTATTAAAATATATAAAAAATTTAAGGTCTGTTGTAACCTATAAACTATTTCATCTGCAAGTGATTGGAATTCTCACCTTTCTCTGCATTCTAATCACCGGGTCGATTTTACCCTGTATTCTTTTTCTCCTCAGAATATCAAAAAGGAGGATTCCTGATGTGTCCAATGTGTTTAATTGTATCTTGCAAGAATGTTAAGTTTACTGTGTTTCAATTTTGAAAAACAAAATAAGCATGCTACGAAAAGTTTGTAAATGAATAAAAAATAAGTTGACAACTAAAAAATACCCAGTTTTATGTACTTACTCCTAACAGAGTCCTCCAGCAGTGAGTTAAAACCTGCGTTTTCTCTCAGTTCTAAAATACGGGAACTCTTTCTGAGGGGAAGCACTGAAGACTGACGCGGGCGAGGTCCCCACGTGGAGGCGGTGACAGACGGCAGCTCCCAGTGACAAGGAAATAGGAGAAGTTGGCCCCTAAGGTTGGAGGTCAGCAGAAGGACCAGAAAAAGCTCTGAGCCATTTCCTGCGTCGTGGAGGAGCCATTCTCTCCCCGGGAAGGGGACCTGACGGAGAAGGAACCCGTGTCGGGTCCAGAGTCACGGCAGGGAGCAGCGGCGGCCGCCTGTCCGTCTGTCCGCCCGCCCGCCCGTGTCTGCCCGGGGAGACAGGTGCTCAGCCACCTCCTCTTTAGGGGTGCAGCACCCGCGCGACCAGAGCTCTGCTCAGAAGGCGGCAGGACAGACGTGTCCAGAGCGAGCCGCATGGGCGTCTGGAAAGAAACGGGGCAGAGGCCACTCACGCGGGCGCTTCACTGCACTCGGTCCTGGTCCCGGTGGCCATTTGACAGTGCGTGGCAGGGCCAGAACTAGGGGACATGCAGGGAAGCCGAGCTGCGTCTGCTCGGGCAGGACTGCAGGGGGTGCTGGCAGCTTCCCCGAAGGCCTCGGGGCGTCCCCGCCTGCCCGTCTGGGTCTCGTTGACACGCGGCCTCTCCCACGTGTCCGTCCACGGGAAGAGGACAGCGTCAGCGTCATAAACGGCAAGCCCGCACGTTGCAGCGCTAAGGCGGTGTGTGTGGGCCTCCCGAGAGCTCCTCCCCATCGTCGTTCCGCGGTTGTGACGCCCTCTGGTGAGGCCCGTGCTCAGTGACGGCTGCCGACGTTTACTTGTGGACGCACTTTAGTTTCTCGGCTCATCTTGCAATGACTGCGAGTGATTTTCTAGTGAAGAGATTGAGCTGAGCAGTTGGAGCACACGCAGCGGAGAACTGAGTCCAGAGAAGACCAGCATCGCGTGACATGTCAGCGTAGGACACTGGGCGGCCTGCGTCCTCGGGGCAGGAGCGGTCCGCTCGGCGTCCAGGCCCATGAGGAGGCCGGCGCCGGCGCCCCGCGCTGCCCTGCGTCTCTGTCCTGGTTTGCAGCCCGAGGCTGCGTTTCCACACATAATGTGTCGGGTTCTACAAACAGAAGCGTTTGGAGGATGGATGGAAACCAGTAAACAAATCCAAACCACAGACGCGCGTTCGCCGCGTCCCTGACGTCTGTCCCACCTTGACCGTTCCCGCCTCAGACGTGAGAAGTCTCGCCTGTGCAGGGACACAGGGCGATGTGTCACCCCCCAGTGAGGCCCACTCCGTGACCGTGGAAGCCGCTGCCGCCTCCGGCCCGGCCTGAGGTAGCGGCGATGGTGCCGGGAGTGATCGTTTGAGAACAGAACTCAGGAGCGACTGGAGAGGATGTCAAAGGACGCCTGAGACACGCCTGCCCCGGATGTCCCAGCTCACAGGGCAGGGCTCCGGCTGAGGGGTCACCGTCTGCACGAGTCGCACATACGTCCTACTAAATAAGTGACAGCCATCAAGGCAACTTTAAAAAGTCACATTAAAAAAGCAAAACTATGTGAACAGTGAGATGAAAAGCCTGAAACTTAGAAGCACCGATACAGCTTGGCCTCCAACCGCTGCACACGGGGCAGACACACCAGCACACACAGGAGCGGGGAGGGTCCCCACTTGGCCTGAGCAAATGCAGAGATAGCGGTTGTGAGCGTCGGAGGGTCGACAGTCATCTGCAGCCCTTTTATTCAGAAACAGCACTCAGATGTGGAGGAGCGCTTGGTGGATCCAGGACAGATGAAACAAGCCCTCGTTATTTTATATTTGCAGTATGTCTGACGCTTTTTGCTTTAAGTAAATGGAGCAAGAGAGCAAGAGGGCAGTTCGGGACATGAAGAGACTGTGCACACGCCAGCCCTCAGCACCTCCTGACTGCCGGTCATCCTTGGAGGCGCAGGACAGGCTTCCTCTCGCCCAGGATGTCCCATCAGCCCCAGAGCCGCTGGCATGAGACTATCTCCAGTCGAGGTCACTCCACACCACAGCATCGAGAAGGATGGAAATTTGGGGTCTCACTCAGAACTAGATCGTCTCCCCAAACAGTCAGCGTGTGGAACCAACCGTCACTGGCTGGGAGACGGCAGCCGCAGGCACCTGCTCCCCTCATGGGAGCCCCGTGTCCCTCCTTGAACCCCGGCCGCACCCCACCCCGGCTCAGGATGCCCTGTGCCCCACTGACTTTGGAATCTGCACCTCTGCTTGGGTTCTTCCTCCTGCTCACCCTTCTGAGGGGATTCGGTGGCTCCGCAGCGTTTGAAGAAAGTGGGGCTCCCTTGCCTCCCCCCAGAGCCCAAGCGGCTCCGTTGGAAGGAACCCTGCTGCACAGAGTGAAGCGTCTGGCTTTCACCTGGGCTTTGCCCATTCTCAGTCTTCTCGGCCACCAGTTTCACAGACACACATCCTTGTCCGCGTGACGTGCGTGATGTTACCACTTGCTTTGCAATGAAAGCAGAGGCATCCCCACGGCCCACACATTCCGGAACTTTCTCCCCATGCTCATCTCCCTCACGCGCACTTGTGCGGGTGCTGGGGGTCACTTCACGAGGGGACGGGGGGCAGCAGGCAGCCTGAGGGGCCCACTGTGGGCAGTGTCCCTGACATCTGTCCGGCTACCTCAGCTCCGTCCGCAGTGAGGACAGCCTCGCACGGCAGGCATCGCGGGGGCAGTTTACAGGAGGTCAGTGTCGGCAGCATCCCGGGCAGCGGGCCAGTGCAGGGGCAGGAGGGCGGCGCACAAACCCCTTTAGCAGGGCGCTCCTCCCTCCCAAAGCCCTGCCGGCCCCACGCAGGACGTCGCAGCACACCCAGGGCAGAGCCACGTGCATGCAAACCACTGTCTGGGAAAGTGGCCGTGGCTCTGGTGAGCAGGCCCTGGCCTGGGGGCGCCCGCTGCGGCCAGCCTCCTGTCCCAGCTGCCCTCAGGGCCCCCCGGGGCCGGCTGCTCCTGCCCACGGAGGCCAGGGTTCCGGCTCTCCTGAGCCCACCGTGTTGGGAATGTGGGGAAAGGACACACATGAGCTGACACAGTAACTAAACTTTGAGACATGACAGCCAGGTTGCCAGAGGGGAGGGGGCTGGAATTATGCATCATTTTCTCGTTCCCCCATGTGTGCGTGTGCTTATTCATCAGAATCATGGAAAATATTTCCTTCAGGAAAACTGAATTCTAGTGCCAGTGATGAATCAGGCTGAAAAATAAGCTTCTCCATGAAGTCTCGCCATCTTTCTGCATCAGGACACTGGGCCTGGGGCCCCGACAGCCCGTGATCTGGCCCAGGTGACAGAGTGCTTGGCAATTGGCAAAAACCAGAAATAAGGTCAAAGTGACCAGTTCGGAATCTGAAAGTCATTCCTGCACTTTACAGCTTCTGAGCTGACATGCTGGCAGCTGAGTGCAGACACCAGGCAGCATGTTTGGCTCTTCGCTTCGTCCCAGACCGCTGCGCTCAGAGCGTCAGGAGTTTTAGAAACATTCCAGATAATGCAAATCCAGACCCAGACACCCCATCAGACCCCTCTCCATCCCAACGGTCTCATCTCGTGTGGGAGAGCAATGGAAATTCCATTTCTTGCTCTTCTAGGTATGGTTTGCATCACCTTGTTTATCAGCCATTGTTCCTTGTTAACTCAGTGAACACTGACATATAAGCTAGTGTCCTCTTGCCCTTTCCAAGTGGATAGGACAGACTCTCAGTTTCAAAAGTTAGCACAATTTTTTGGTTTTGAGGAGCAAGTCAGCCCAGAGAGAATGCATCTTCTGCGTCTGATGAAAGAACTTCAAAATAAAAAGAACGAGCAACACTGAGTTTCATAAAAATTAAGCAGATCTCAGAAGAGTCCTAAGCACTCGAAGGTGTGTTCAATGCTTCGTTGCATCTTGACAGACTGCTGTGGGGGGTCCTAGAATTTTCCACACAGAGGAGTCACCACAAAGGCAGTTTCCAGGCCCAAGCTGGCACCTCCCGACAGGCGGGGCTGTTTGGAGAGAGGTGCTGGAGCCCACACCCCGGACGCCGGATGCCGGATGCCGGACGCTGCCCGCCTGTGGCCTGAGGTGGGAGGGCTGAACACCAACGAGGCTCCAAGAAGCAGTGCCTTCCCTCTGGGTCTCAGGTCCTGGTCCCCCGGTCTGTGCAGCGTTAGGGCTGCTTTTCTGCTCCGGGAGCCTGGAGGGGCAGGGGTGCCGGGGGCGCTCGCTGGGGCCGGGCTGATGTTAGAGGTGACATTTACAGCGCTGTGCCCTGAGCACAGGCCAGGAAATGTGGCTCAGACTTTTTGCCCAAAAAAAGGGCCTCCTTTTCTATCTGCAAAGGCCGTGTCCTGTGGCGAGAAATGGGGAGGCATCTCCAGTTACCAAGCGATCTCGTAAGAGAAAGCTGCTCACCCCCATCTATGGGCTGGTGTCCAGGACACGTCCGTCACAGGGAAACGATCCAGGTCCTCTCTGGGCTGGGGGGCGAGGGGGTCCCTTGCCGGTGACCTGCTGACCTTCTGAGAGAAGCCCCCGCGCGTTCCTCCACGCGGCGAGTGACTTGCAGACAGGGTCACAGAGTGAAACAGCTTTGCACTGTCAAAGTGCAGATGAGTTATTTCATTTGCTCAGATTAAAAAAGAGTCCAAGGGCATTTGTGGCAGGAACTTTCTCACAGAAAAATGCAGAGCAGACTATTTTTGGAGGAGGACTCCCCAGTGCACCCGGAGTGACAGTGGCCCGGGAACGGCAGGTTTGGGTTTTAGTCGAGCAGTCTCTGTTTCTCACGTTGGCGTCTCCCCTGGATGATCCCATAGAGCCGGAGCCGCTGTATTTGGGGCTTTTATATTAGAAATCCTTGGTCTTTGTTCAGACTTCCTTTTCAAATCTGTAAATGAACAAAGAAACATTTTGTTTCCATACGAATAGTAAAAGGACACAATGATTTCCTGTGGGGTTGAAATTTTGAAACATTGAATGCATTGAGATATTTCTAGAGGGGCTTGGAGGAAGACCAGTGCTTTCCTGATGTCAGTGACCAATCTGTTCTGCTGTTACGGGAATGTCCTTTATCCCCATTTTAGCTGCAGTGCTTTTCCTTTCTGAATCCTTGTCCAGAATGAGTAAGGTGAGTGACTCCAAAGGTATCCGCGATGTCAGGAGCACAAAGAGATGACACTCAAAATAATAACATTTGGAATACAAACATTACCGTATATATAATATACACGTGCATATATGGCAATATCTGCATTTACCACATATAATAGGTGTGACCTTTTCTTTAGCACGTGTGACATTTATTCATTCAGTCACTGATACGGTTCTCAGCAGTCAGGAGGGAGGGACAGTGCAGGTGACTCTGCCCTGACCAGACGGACGGATTTCCAGCAGCTGAAACACACATCGACCAGGGGTCATTAAGTTCAAAATAATAGTCCTGCAAACATGCTTTTAGAAAGTCCTAATTCTAGTGATATGTTTTCACCATTTTGTTCAGTTCATAGTAGAGCTTGAAGAATATGCACTTGGTAAAATCATGTTCTGTAGTTTCTTCATCCAATTCGTTTTCCTTTTAAAAAGTCACATGGCTCATATATTTCAAGTTTGGAATATATTTTTATTTTACATGCCTGTAAAGATTCCTCAGGAGATAATGACCCTAACGTGTTAAAATAAGAGGCGAGTCGTCAAAGGAATTCCACTCTGGATGCAGAAGCTGTCTGTTCGTGGCTTGGCGGCTGCCGCCACTTACCGGGATCTGATGAGAAACTCTCCCTGTGCCCCTCCAGCGGGGGGTCGCATGACCACAGACGCTGCCATGTAAAGTGTCGGTGGAAGCCTGGCTCGGGGTGGGGTGTCCCATGTCACGGGCTGCAGTGAAGTGGACAGAACATCTTTGAGAGCAGCCGATCTAGTCGACATGAACAGGGCAGCTGGGCCCAAGGTTTCCCTTTAAATGCACAGATTCCTCTGGGGCCGCCCCAAACACCCCTGCAGGAGGCGAGCACCTGGGCTGTTGGGCGCCCGGGACGCCGTTCACTGAAGCGAAGCCTCCGCCGTGGCGCAAACCCAGGCAGGAGGGCCAGAGGGCAGCAGGGGCGTGTGCATGGACACGCACGGGAGCGCATGCGCCTCCAATCCTGTCCAGCACGTCTTCGCCACATCGACACGCTCGCGTTTTCAAAATCCTGCAGGAACGACATTGAAGCCAAGCGTTCTGAACGGTAACAAAGCGCAGTTTCCTGATTTTAGCTGCGTTTCCTCGATGAATACGTGGAACGGAGGGAAAGCGCACAGGCTTTGCACCAAGCAACAACCAAGGTTCGGTGACAGCGCAGACTGCGCCTGGACATATCGGGGTTCATGCTTGAAGTGAGTGCCTCGTGCAGAACATCTGCTCCAGGTACGAGTCTTCGGGACCAGCGAGTGTCTGAACATGCGCTGCGCCCCATCGAGCGGGTCCACACCTGAGCCACGTCACCAGCGCTTCAGGTTTTCAGAATCCCGCTGGAACGGCACTGAGACCCGCCGTTCCAGCTGTAACGAAGCGCTGTTTCGTGAGTTTAACTGTGTCGACGGGACGAACATGCGAGCCTCTGGGAAACTGCTCATGCTTCACACACAGAAACCAGAGCTCAGTGACTTCACAAACTAAACTTGCATGCCTTGTGATAACCGCAAAATTCAACCAAAATTCAGCGTCCTGCTGCTCCGCGGTCCCCGCACGTGACCTTGTATGAAACAAGAGAACCAGCGCTCAGAAGCGTCAACAGATTTTCCTATGTGATTGTCATCATTTTTAAACGTGTGCCTGCGTATCTGGCAAGTATTATATCGTTGATCACGAAAGAAATATGAAGTCCTTCCGCATTCACTCCCAGCCTTCTGTGTTTTGAAGAAAAGACAACGCTGTCGTCGTGAAGGGTAATTTAGAAGCCGACCCCAAAGCAGGGCTCCCTGAAAGCAGCGCTTCTTCAGTCTGCAGGACGGTGACTTAAACCTGAATGGCGCTGCTGTCCTCGTCAGGATGTCACAGTGAAGTTGAGCGATGACAGCTCCACGCGTGCGTCCCAAGACCGTTCTGTGTGGACGACGGCCGTGCGCCCGTCACCAGAGCTGAGGACGGCGTCCCGGGCTCGGGCACACAGCCGTCTGTGTCCCTGTCTGGAGCCTCACTTCTGTCCCTGCAGAGAACACACGGAGCAGAGCAAGCCCTGCCTTCTCTCCTCTCGCACGGTGACACTTTCCTCCAGAGTGGGATCTGGCACAACTGTGAAAGGTCCCAACTTTAGAGACTCAAGGGCAACGTCTCCTAAAGGAAGAAAACTGGACTGAGGCAGGTGGAGAGAGATGGCGTCGCCAGTGATGCGGACACAGCTTAATTTGAAATCTGCAGGGCAGTAGGCAGAGGTATGAATAGTGGACTCACTGGCAAAACCTGAAAGAGACCCCCGGAGGGGATCTCAGCTCAGCACCTGCACCTGGGACCCAGCCCTGGATGCTCCTGCAGTTTCTCTCCAGGTCACCTGGACGCGCCCAGAGCCCCCAGTGCTCCGCCTTCGTGTGTGAGAGGCAGGCAGCTCAGGTCCCGACAGCACACGTGTGCGTTCTCTTATCTGTTTCTGCTTTTTAACAAACTCACTGTATGTCCCTGATCGACTCTCCACTAATCCTTTCTGGATGAACCAGCATCTCCCCAGTGAGTGTCAGCTCCCTCCCCGCTCATCAGTCAACACGCCAAATGGTGGCTCCACTCGGCTCCACTCGGGGTCCCTGCACGGCGTCTCGGTCACCGGTGCGGCATCCCCCTCGAGGTGAACGGGGGCCAGGCCCTGCGCCTCCGGGGCTGTGACTCTGGGGAAAAATCAGACGGTCAGTAGAATCTCAATAAAACCGGCCACAGGTGGAGGGCGAGTGGACGGATGCTTACGTTCGTTCGTTAATAAACTAACTCAGCGTCTTCGGGGCCAACTGTTTGAAAACACGGTAAAGGGGAATCACTTGCGCTGATTTTAAAATAATTCTCTCTGGGGAATTTCTGTTGCTGAGATGGAACATTTTTGTTTCTTGTTAGTAAAATCAGTGAGATAGGCGATACGCTAATGAAAATAAGGGGGTGCCTGGAACTTCCCCGTGGCCCCTTGCGGGGGCCGGGCCGTGTGTGCGGTTGCTGTGTGAATACAGAAAAATGAAGTCACGACGGTGGAGGTCGGCTGATCTCCCTAACTTTTGGACAGTTTCCCCGCTTCCAGAAAGTTCCCTTTATTTCTCTGGAAGTCACAGAAGAGCACCCGAAGGCGTCTCCAGAGATGTCATACCAGCAGCTCGGACCCCAGAGCTGGTGTCCTTGCATTTACCCGATGCCCAATGACCTGGAAAGAGAAAGACTGACTCTTCCCCTCACCCCATTTGGAGTATCTTACACTCAAAATAATCCCCAGAGAGGTGAATTTTCGACTTCCTCGAAAGCAATGAGATCAGCCATTGACCCCTTGTGACTAAAACCCAAGACGGACCCAAGGGCTGCAAGTCAGGTGCTGGAAACAGACGATGCCCATCCGTGTGGAAAGGTCAGGTATGATGCGCCTTCTGTCTGGGGCTGGGGCAGCCCAGTCCTTTGTGCCTGTGAGCCCCCAGGTCTTAGCTTCCCTGGGGCTGGGGAGTGGCCCCCTGGGTGACTGGAATGCAGTGTTTGTAGCTTTGAACCAGTCATTGAGACGGAAGAATAGAAGAGAGACAGCTGTCCCCAGTGTGGGTTTCTATGTGCAGCAGCCAGTGGCCCATAGATTCGGCTCTGCCGGCCTCTTGTCCGAATCCCTGGGAGCGACGAAGAAAGGAGCCACAGAGAGCGCTTCAGAAAAATCTGGAGACTTGAATTTAATGCAGCTACGCCGCTAAAAATAAACCTCGTTAAAGCCTGATCAAATCAGCCAACTATCTGGGGTCAGCTAGAAAACTAAAATGCCTTTCTCCGTTATTTCTAGTGGAATCTGGGGTCAAATGCATGACAATGGACTCTTTCTTCCAGGCAGGATGCGGCTCAGATTCCGTAGCTATTGTTCCCTATCATTGGTCTGAAACACAGCAGGGCTTTGTGACCCTGGAGAGGGCTGTGCTGAGTGCCAGCCACTCACCCGGCCGGCCGGGGCCTTACTGAGGGAACAGCCCTGTCTCTGGAGCACGTGTGCCCGTGCACATAAGGCATCACGCTTGCACAGGAGAGAACACAGCACCCCACCTGCCGTTCACCGCCGACCCCACACGGGCACCGGCACCGGCACCAGCACTGCTCTGGGCCTGGATGCAGCCTTCCCAAGATCGTCCCCTGAAAAGCGTGCGTTGGGAAGCAGAGTAAGTAAGATGCATGTAAAAGGTACAAACTCGATGGACACTAGGCAGAAAAGCAAGCTCCCCAAAGCAAGCAGGAAGTGAGGGAGAAGGGCACACTCTGAGCACCTTTTCTGAACGAAGGGCCGAGCGGTGACGGGGAGGTAGGACACGGGGCTCCGGTGGGCACCGCCCTCACGGTGTCCGGACTGAGCAGGACCCGACCCTGCCCAGGGACCAAGGATACACAAGTGTAGACGTGCTTTCTAAGCGGAAACTTTACTTCCCTGAAACCCTAAAGTCCACTTCAAAAGGTCCCAGGAGGAGTAGCGGGTCCCTCCTCTCACGTCCTGGTGCCTCCCCGCCTGCGGGTTATTCCCTGAGGCCCAGCCTCCAGCGGAGGTTCAGGGCGGCTCAAAGCACTCAGGAGCAAGAAGAGTTTTGCTGGAAGAAGAACCAGTGCTCTAGAGCAGGGGCCCCCTCAAAGTCAGAAACGGGGGAGGAGGCAGGTGCCGAGAGGACCCCGACTCCCTGTTGGCAGGCAGGGGACCGGGCGCCCACACTGTGGGCTGAGTTCCTAGTTTCAGAGCCTGGAAGCAGCAAGTTGTCTTCCGGCCTGGCCTCTCCCTCCTTCCGGCCGGCCCTGTGCCCCTCCGCTGCCCGTTGGTGGGTCCGAGTCTCTGGAGTAATAGCGCTTCGATGCCTTTCATCCCGATCCAGGGCCGATCTTACTTTCCTCGGCTCTGCTGCTAACGTCCAAGAGCGGTTTTGTTTAGTGTCTTCCTTTGCCTTGTTTCTTTCTTCTCCACATAAGAGTGAGCTGACCCGTGTTTGTCTTTCTCCTTCTGACTCATCTCACTTAGAAGGTCCCCTCGCCATCCTTCCATGCCGCCACCGTCTCCTCTAAGGCTGCACAGTGTCCATTCTGTGTGCGGACCACAGCTTCTTGATCCGTTCAGGTCTCAGTGCTGTGAACGGGGCCGCAGTAAACACGTGCCGACGCGTGCAGCTCACCCTCCGCCCCGCGCCGAGGGGCGCTCAGGCTGGTCCGGTCTCGTGACGCGCCGCGGCGAATGTGGGTGTGTGCACTTTTCTTTGATTTTTTAAGAGATAAACCTGGTCTCACCTGCTCTGCAGCTCTGGAAATGGGTCCGGGTGGGGACGCTGCCTCTTACGTCTAAGTGCCCCCAGAGCTCCGGGGACAGGGTCCATCGCATCTGTCCATGGCGGCGCCTCCTCCCAGGCACGGTTCCCGTGCAGGGGGCCAGGGGACAGGAGAGGCCTCTCTGCCCACGGGCCTGCCCATCCGCCTCCCAGAGCTGCACACAGAACACGCCAGAAAACCTGCGTGGCCAGCGGAGGATGACCGGCTGCTGTGCGGCAGCTTCGCAGCCGTGGGGACAGTGACACACAGTCTGGCAGCGCCGGGTCGCTCCGGAATCCAGACAATGTGGTCTCGGGGTGTACAGAGACGGGCCCCGGAGGCCACTGCACACTCCCGCGTCGGCGTGGGGCCCCGCCGGCTGGCGGGCCTCGTCCTGCTGAGGAAGCCCAGGGCACTCGTGACTGACTGCCCTCCTTTCCTCTCAGCACCGTTTTCTCTCATCACGTGTCTGCTTTTCCTCCTCCAGCCCCGCTTTGCGCGCCCACCTCGGGCGGACATGGTGCCGGGACAAAGGGCTGGTTCCTCCTCCGGACCGGCGGGTCGCCACCCCGTCCGCACACGCGCGCACCCGGGTGCCCAGCGAGAGAGCCTGGCAACTGTCCCGTGTTAAGGGTCTGGGTGGAGGACAGAGCTCATCACGATGACTGCTCAAGCGGACGTCGCTGGAACCAGGCCGGACAGACGTCACACAGGATGCCGCGCAGCTGGCCGCGGCGCATCTCGCCCAGATGGAGGGGGAAGGCAGCCAGCCCCCCAGACATGGAGCGTTTTCAGAAAACACAGGAGAGGAGATGCTGACGGCACGTGAACTGGACAGATTGCATTCGGGTCACAGACACCGACCTGCAGAGGCCGGCGGGACGCTGGCTGCGTCCTGGATCGAAGGGCCCGCCCGTCATCGTGGGGTTTCTTAGCGGTGACGAGTCTGTGGTTCCTTTCTAAGCACCCGGACTCCAGCTGAACCCCCCTTTACTCGTCTTTTTTTCCTAGTTTTTTCTCAGCTTCCGCATGTTAAGTTGAGGCCGTTTAGAGCAAACAGCAGCTGTCGCGGCGTAAACATCACAGCGGGAGCCCCGGCAACACCGACCGCTTGTCCGTCTGCGCCGAGGAAGAGGAGGCTCAGGGAGTCCTCTCGGGTCTCGGCTGCGCCCGGTGCCCTGCAACATCGGGGCCGCGCGCGAGGGCATCGACCCGCCCCCCGCATCCTGCCCCCAGCGGTGGTGGGGCTGGGAGACGTGCCCCGGCCCTCTCGGCAGAGCCAGCGACTCCACGGGCCGGGACGGGGCCGCAGCATGCGTGGCGGTCTGCAGCTCCCCGCCACGGCGCCGGGCACTTGACAGGCTCCAGAGAGCCCGGCAGCAGAACCAGGAGGACGGGAGGCCTCCAGGCCGGAGCGTGGCCTCCACGGCTCTTCTCCGTGCTCCTCGCTTCTCCTCCTGCGCCGGGACGAGCCTCGGCAGAGCTGTGTCCAGGGCGGCCGCTCTCCCTCCTCCCATCTAACTTGCTCCCCGTGCCTCCCACTTGCTTTGACTCATCTTTCCAGATAGAATCACTCAGCAGGTGACGAGGTGGGCAGCAAGTGTCCTGGGACCCATAACACCCCTAAGCACAGCACTGCTGGCCCCGGCCCGGAGCAGCGTGACTGGCGCCTGCGGTGGGCGTGGGGAGGTCGCCGTCCATCCGTCCGTCCATGTGGGCAGGCGGCGCTGCCTGACGGTGAAAGAGGACACGGGGCCGGGAGGACGGAGCAGGCGAGCAGACGTTGGTCCGTGGGGTCCGGAGCGCTAGTCCTTAGCTAGCTCACGGGACTCACTCACAGGCGACACGGAGGGAGAAGCGTGAAACTTTCCAATCGTGGTTCAGTTGTGATAACACAGGCCTAACGTGACACGTTTGTGTCAAAATCATGTACGGACAGCGACATGGCCTGGCCAGGGCATCGCCACCGCGGCAGTGCTGAGTGTCCACCTGCCAGACGCACATGGCCAGGGACCTGGAGCCAGGGAGGGAGGCCAAGGGGCGCCGAGAGTGGGGTGACAGGCGCCGCCCCGTCGTCTACCCCGAGCTCACTCCCTTCCAGAGACCCTGAGTCAGTGCAACCTCCTCCCCGGCCCCGAGGAAAATGAGGCGCAAGACCCGTGGACTTAGAACGGTGCGCGAGGCCAGTCTGTCCCTCCTCTGCAGAGAGTGACCCACATGACAGCGTCTAGAACAGGACACAGCCCTCAGGGCCGCTGCCACGTCCCGGGAGCGGTGAAGGCTGGGTAGGTCTTTATTCTCTCTGATCGTGTAACTCACTCCTGCTCCCATAGAGCACATCCGGCACACATGGGCCACCTGCTCTCCTGAACCCGCCGGCTAACACCACTGCAATTTCCACGAGTGGGAGACCTTCTCCTGTAGGCGCCCGTGCAGCGCCCTTCCCTCGGGCGCCGGGCTGTCCCCTCCGGTAAACCTGCCCCCGGCCTCCTCCCCATCCTCCCTTCCCACCCTCCCTCATCCCAACCTCCCATCCCTCCTTCTCCCCTGCCCCCTCCTCCCTCTCCTGTCCTCCCCGCCCTCCCCGTCCTGTCCTCCCTCTTCTGTCCTCTGCCCTCCGCCCTCCCCGCACCCTCTTCCTGTCCTCCCCCGTCCCCTCCTCTGGCCGAGGGCTTCCTGCTGAGTCCACAGCTCCCTGCAAGGCTCACTTTCTCCATTTCTCTGTCCCGTCAGAGACCGAGTGTCAAGGTCCACCCCATCTTGAGCACCGCCACCCCGGACCATCCCCGACAGGTCCAGCTCTCAGCTCTCTTGCAAGAACATGGCTGGGACACCCGGGAATCACATGAGCTCACCAAAACTTCATGCAGGTTTGAAACATTTTACCACCCACATTTCAGCGCAAAACCCACAATCTCCAGACGCCGAAAATGAGGAAGGGACGTCAGTTCCGCTGTGTGAACGGGGAGGCTCACAGCCAGGAGCTGGCCTGCAGGCCGCAGAGCCTGTTCATCTGCTGGACGGACCCCTCAGTGGGCTCCTTGACCTCAGGGGCTGGGAGCGGGGGTCTGCACATCAATGCAACCGTGTCCCTCGGGGAGCAGCTGACCTTCCACGTCCGCAGACCCCTCACTTTCCGGCCTTGGTGATGTCCCACGGGCCATCCTCTTAGCCCGGCCTCATGCTCCCGCTCACATCACGCGGGTGCAGAGCCGACGCTGCGGTGGTGAGGCTCCCCAGACGCCCGGTCTCTGCTCCCTGTGCCGTCTTTCCAGCCTAGACCGTCCTCTAGTGCCGTGTGGGGACTCGGGCCTCACGCATCACTCGGGCCCTCCTCAGGGTCGACGGCCGATGGCCTGCGTGCTCCTCTTCTCTCCCCAGACGCTAACCCACGCCCGCCAGGAGCCCGCCTGTGACTGCTGCACCAGCATCTGAGCGGTGTCTGTCACCCACCGTGGACGCGCAGCAGCCTCTGATGGACGATGGACGGGCTCTGGCGCTCGTCTCTCCCGCCCCAGAGCCTGGAGCCCCCACCATCCTGGGGAGCAGGGAAGAAGGCAGCTTATGGCCCAAAGCGGTCGGGGCTTTCCGTTCATGTGACATCGTCAAAGCGCGCCATATGGCCAGGGACAATTTCAAGCTAGAGCAATCGGCCATGCAAGCCGCAGAAGAACCACAGCACTAAGAAGATTCTAATTTCTTCCATAAAGTTCTCGAAAACAATAGTCCACAGTGAAACAGAAGGTCGCGATCTCCAAGAAGAATGTCTGCAAAAAGGACAATGCATATCCAGAAACAAATAAACAAGTAAGAGCCTGCATCATGTTAGGGACACAATAGAAGGAACATGCATTTTATCCCAACGAGGAAAACAAAGGCAATAAAAACTCTAGGGAAACATTCAAAAATCAAAGGAAAATCCATATTCAAATGTGAATACCAAATTCAATTAAATGTCAAATTTTTTTTAATAATTGGTGGAGTATGAGAAATAATATTACATGTGAACACAACTGGGGGCATGTTCTTCCTTGAGAAAGACAAAAATTGATGCAAACATATCCGGGAAGGAGACTGAGCAGGAGCCCACAGGCCACTGTGCTGTCAGTGACGCCAAAACATTCAAGGTAAGTTAGCATGTTGGCTTCGACCTTTCATGTGATTCTATGGATAAGGCACATGCATTCATATGACATTGCGTATTTGGATTATGGAAGTAAATATGAGGTCAGCAGCCGAGGAGCGAGAATTCGGCGTAACTGGGCCGCTGTGAAAAGAAGGCAAGGAACAGAAGCGCCAGTGAGATAAGGTGTCCAGATGCTTCGTGACAATCGGTGTGAATTCATTTCCGAGAGTCACTTCTGGCGGAACAGGAAATAGAGCTTCAGTGATTATTTCGTCATAGAAAGGCAGCGATGGAAGAGACACAACTGCACAGTAACTGTCGAGTGGAAATGCCACTGGCGGAGACTGGCTGAGTCAACCGCATCCTCACTTCTGGAAGAGAAGCAGGTAAAAGGTACAAAGATAAGGTAGGACAAGTGTGGGCAACGAGGACGAACGATGAGAAAGCAAGTTCTGACGTCTTTTAAAGCAGTTACCCCTAAGTGGTGATTGATGCAATGTTCCTTCAGTAGAGCTGGAGAGAGAGACAGATGAGAGATGAGACAGAGGGATGAGAGAGAAGCAAAGACGATAAATAGATAAACACAGAGAAAAGATAAACGGCGGTGCCCCCGGGGGGAGGAAGGCAGTGAGAAAAACCGGGGAGGATATGCTGCCGGTGCCCACGGGCCGGCGGCCGCTGGGGCATCTGGTCCTGGGAGGCCCTGCTCCTCTTCCAGCCGCATGCTCGCTTCGGGGGCACATTTCTTCGGCTGCGTTGGCTGAACCCGTCTTCCTTCCAGGAGACGTGCCGGCTGCCTCCCGGTCTGCACACGCGCATGGCTGTCTGGGAATGAGCGTGGACTCGGGGTGCTCAGGGACATCTCCATCTGGAGACCGTGGTGACCAGAGAGGCACTGCCCAACTAAACTGTTAAGCCCCTGCAGGGATCTTGCATCTAAGGGCCCCAGAGACTCTTGTCCGGAGGCTCCCAGGGGGTTCTGATAACGTGCTCTCCGGGGACCAGCGCTACAGAACGTTTCATGGAAGAATTTGTTGGAGCAGAAAGTGAAGGAACCCACAGGCTTCACAAGTCCTCGTGTCGCAAACCTGCGCGGCACAGCAGCCAGCCTTCCTGCTGCTTCCTAGATGGGCTTGAAATTGCATGTTTTTATTTTAACACTTCATTCTCCCAGGGTTCTCTCGGGACAGGCCGGGCTGTGGGCGTGGGGCACGGTCAGCCACACGGCACCTCCTCCTGCACCCCGACTTGTGGGCACCGGGCTCCCCGGTCGGGGCCGCCTCCACCAGCAGACTCCGCCAGTGTCTCACCTGTCCTTGAAGGCGCGTGGTCTCTGGACATCTGTCCTCACGGAGGGCGTGTCTGGGCCCAGCCCATGGCTGGGGGTCTGGGATCCGCCTTCATTCCCGGGGTTCAGGGCCCGAGAGGCCTCGCCACCCCTGCCCAGGAAGCAAGAGGGCTGATCAGGGAAGATCCCTGAGCGCTAAGCCCATATACTGTCTTGACTATTTCAAAACCAGACTTGCAGTGACGGACACACACACACACACACAAAACAAGTTAATAAAATGCCAAGAAAAACTCAGATACAGAGAAAGTCAGTTTACGGAGCAGCATTTCCAAGGTGACGTCTAGCCCTGAGGTCGCGTCCTGCGTCTCCAGGGCCGCGGGAGCGGGCACGCCAGGAGCTGCGTCGCCAGCAGCTGCGTCACCGGGACAGCGTCCCTCACACAAGGCGCTCCGGTCTGGGGAGGGGACGGCGTTCCCTCCACTCGGGTCCACGGGGCGGGTGTCTGGATGTCACCCAGGCGGTGATGAATGTGGACAGGCCTCCGATGCAGTGTCAGACCGGTGCACCGGAGACGGTCCCTGGGGCTGGCCCTGCAGAGCCGACCGAGGCATGACCGCAAGTGCCGGCCAGGCCCACACAAGGACCACAGCGAGCCAGCGACGTGACGGTCCAAACGATGGAGAGAAGGCGGGAGCCGCCTGCAGTGATGAGGCGGTCGCAGGCCCCCAACACACCCGGAACCAGTGTAATGACAGCGCTTTCCAACCTGGGCCTGTGCAGGCCTGACGGCTTTGCCCCCAGGAGCAGACACCTGCACAGGCACCGACCCCAACCCCTGCTCTGCCCCTTGTGCCGGCTGAGCGTTCCTTTACTGCCCTTTACGCGTGAGTCACCAGCACGTGGTGAGGCCGACCTTCTGGTCACATCGAACTGTCCAGCCGTCACTCCTGCTACTTCAGACACGACAGCCCTGCTCTCTGGGTGGCGGGCACCTGGCAGCACCCTGTGCCTGAGGTCACGAGGCCCTTCCCGCCCTGTCCACTCCAGGCCCGTCTCGGCCGTCGTGCCCTGGATAGGGACATCATGCCCAGGCCAGCGGCCAGGTGCAGAGGACGGTGGCAGAGAGAAGAGATGCAAATGAAAGCGCGTGCAGGAGACACATTTGGATGACAATGACAATCACGCTGACACGCCTGACCTTGAGCTCTTCCGTCAGCCACTGGCTGAGGCTGTGAAGCAGGACCGGCGGTCTGCTGTGTCCCCACCCTGGAGACAGGGCTCCCAGACTGTCCCTGTCCCTCTGTCCCTCACTGTAGCCTCCCCTTCCGCAGGCACACGGCGTGACCCTCCGTCGTGAGTGGACACAGCCTGGGGGCCTAGTGTCCCGACCAGCACAAAGCAGGGACCCACCTCCTGAACACCTGCCACAGGTCTCCTGTGGACCAGCCGCCTCCAACCAGGTGCCCCTCCAGGGGAAGGTGTCCCACCTCCGCAGGGCTCTGTCCCTGTCCTGGAGCAGAGGAGGCACGCGGAGCAGCCACTTGGGCCCAGGAGCGGCCACTCCGCATCCTGCAGGGAGAGGCAGACAGACATGTCCCAGCGGTGAGGCAGGCGGGGCCTCAGGGAGGCATCAGTGGGCCGGTCTGGGCACCCCGCCCCCCGGCCACACGTCCCCTGAGGGGCACACCCCCCGGGGCTCCCTCACTCCCGTCTGGCCTCCCGTCTCTTTCTGGCTCCTCGTTGGTCACGTCGGCTTTGGCATTTGGCAAACATTTGACACATTCCATTTATTGCTTCCAGATTTCAACACAGAAGCAAGAGAAATGTTTCGGAGTTCTAAAGCCATGCCGCCCCGCCCCGAGAAGATGGCCAAGCCGTGGCCTGTGGCCCAGCACGTCCCAGGGTGCTCCGGCCAGCTGCAGGGCCTGGCCCAGGGGCCCCCAAGGCGGCAGCCCCCGCCTGACCGCCTGCGCTCGGCCGCGCCCCTGGCCCTAGTGGCGCTCCGGCCGCAGCTCCAACTCCAGCCACGAGCCCCCGCACGGCAGCTTCTGCCTGGCGACTGCACCGCCCTCACCGGCAGGAGACGCCCCGTTCGCCCCGCTGCCTGTGCCCCTGCCCACCAAGGCCTGCGCGCGAGTGCGGCTGGTGCCTGGCCTCCCTGAGCGCGCGCCTCCGACAGCCTGGGCGCCCTCAGTGCTGGACCGCAGGCTCGCGGGCAGGGCTCCCACTGCTTTTTTTTTTTAAATCAGAAGCAGGATTTGTAATGGAAAGAATGGGGCTCTGGAATCCATGCGCCTCTGCTAATAAAGAGGGTGCAGACCCAGAGAAGTCTCTGCCATGCTGGCAAACTCCTTTTACACAGCTGTGACGCGGGCTGCTCGAGTGTCGGAGACGTTCTTAGAACGGTGGCCACGGACTCAGGCAGAGGCGAGACTTCCAGCAAATTCCACGCGTCCCCTGCTCCGGACGCCAACTCCATCCTCCCTCCTCCGCTAGGGCCTCCTCGGGAAGGAGCCCCCAGCACCCCGAGGGGCGAGGCAGACGCTCGGGAACCTACCTCCTGCCTCCCGCACCTGCCTTTGTCAGGCTGCGTCTCCCCGTCCTTCCCGCCATTCTCCAGCCTGTGTGCAGGAGAGCGGCTGAAAACACCCCCGTCACAGCGAGGCACGCAGCCTGCTGAGGGAGCATAAATTAGCTCTTCACACAATGCCAGGATGGTAATAAGCTTCCCAGAGACAGAGCCCCCTTAACACCATTTCGTTGGCATGGCAAAGCAGTCCCGATGAAAACAGACCCCGATAAATCACGCCGGACAGCCCCTCCAGGTCCAGCCTTCAGAAATAATGCGTCTGCCTGTCCTACGAAGAAGAGAGACACCGTGCTAAGCCAGGAAACGCAGCTCCCTCGTCTCGTTCAGCGGAAGCAGACACACTCACACAGAAAACATGGAGCTTCACCTGACAGCTTCCCCAAACGCCAGCTGCTGCTGAACCCCCTCAAATACCAGAGCCGGCTTTGGAAACATCTAGAACACAGCCCCCCAGCAGGCGCGAAGGTCGCTGGTGAGACGTGGTGTGGACACCGCGTGTGGATGAGGACCTCGGTCCAAAGCCCACCCGAGTCCTCTGTTGACACTGCCTGACCACCGTAAGGGAAGACACGTCTTTCACTGAAAAACGGAGGAGAAACACACTTCTTCCCACGCAGACCACCGCGGAAAGCCACGGAATACGGTCGCGCAGGGTCCTGTCTGTCGTATGTGTTTGCAGGACCGAGGCTGCTGCTGGCCACGAGGCCCGGAGTCTCAGGACGGAAGGGAGACGTCAAAGGGAGTCTAACGCAGCCTTGAGGGATCCTGCAGACGTGCTGCCGGAAGGAGCGCTGAGAACCAGCTCCGCGGCGAGGAAGCCCCCGACAGACCGACGAGAGGTGCTGGCCCAGGACGGTCCACCTGCACAGGGTCGGGGAGCGGGCGTCTGCGGGTGGGGGCGGCCCCTGGGGCGGGGTGAGCTCACCCGGGAGCTGCGCCCAGCGTCGGGCTGGGCTTCACAGAGCCGGTCCTCAGCCCCGGCGATGAGAATCAAGTGCCAACAATGACCCGTTTTCTCGGAGGCTGCCTGCTGGTCCCACGGGGGTCGGGTGTGTGTTTTCTCTTCACATCTCTCGTCCAGACGCCGCTGGTTTTAACAGACTCCGAGAACAGAAGCAGGCGCTAAAATAAAGATGTTGGAACTTGCTTGAAAGTGTAGGGAATGTCAAAGATTCCCAGGCATTTTATCTAACATTCTGAGGTGTAAAAGAAGCAAAGACTGACGAAAAATCTTGAAAACGGGGAAGCTCTGTAGCAAAGCCACTAAAGGTGATTCAGATTGAAACGCGGGCATTTCCAGGCTGTGCCCTCTTGAAATTTCTATGGCACTTTCCTTGAACTCTGTGAGGCGTTGTTCTTCTAGCACCGTTGGGAACTTTCTGCCGAATTCTCAGATCCCGGGGTCCTTTCCCACAGAAGCAGAGACCCGGTCTGGCCTGGAGACACAGGATGCTGGGCCCGCCCGGCATCGGGGTCCGTCGTCTACCCGTCTGTCCGTCTGTGCAGTGCAGTCCTCGTGGGGACACGCCGCTGCTCCTGACCCCGCGGGCCAGACGGGCTTCTCTTAGGCTGGCCGTGGACAGGAAGCGCTTTGTAGACGGTGTCAGACTTGTAATAAAACAGCCACGCTGACATTGTGACCGGCTATGTCGCGAAATCACAGCTCCACGGGCAGAATTAGTGCTTGCCTGCAGCTTAGAAAACGGCGATGAGAGACCAAAGACGCATGGAACAGACATTTTTAAAAATCCACAAAAGCCATCTTTAGATGAGTCACCAGGGCTTGGCCTTACTGTCACCGAGGAAGGCTCAGGCCGACCCCCTTGACAAGGAACCTGCAGACGGTCCCCTCGGCAGGCGCTCCAGGCTGAGACGCGGCTTCCGGAACGTTCCCAGGTCAGGTCTCGCCGGGCACCCCAATGCCGTGGGAGGGGTCCCCAGTCCCCCGGGGCTCGCAGGACCTCAGCACACAAGCATGACTTTCCCCAGGACCAATGCTGTGCGAGTCCGCCGTCGTTTCAGCGAACCCGCCTGCAGGCCGCACCTGGACCGTTAAGACCGCTGAAGAAACGGGGAAACCGCAGCGGTTTCGGCCGAGTCTTCAGCCTGCGGATTGCAACCAGCAGACACACGCGAATGTGCAGCGTGTGGTCTGAAAACCGCCATGATGCTCCCTTGCTGCGTTTCACACGCAACTGTTGTCATCGGCCTCATTTTCAAGAGACCCCAGAACATCGTCTTCCTCAGAGCCGGCGCGCCCCAAGTTCCGCACAGCTCACGCTCACAGGCACCCACACCACCTCCAGGACAGTCCTCACAGCCCACACTCGGGACGGAGGGGCTGGCCCGTCGTGTCCCGGAGACCCCTGGTTCCCCAGGCGGCCTCCTGGTCTGCAGCTGTCCCCAGGCTGTCCAGGGCCAGGCGCCCAGCTCTCGCCTGTGGACGGTGGCCTCCGTCAGGCACAGGGCGTCCAGTTTTACACGTCTGTTCGCATTCTTAGGAATGGACATAAATGCAGGTGGGTCTACATGGAAATGTACAGCTAGATCCATTTTACATAACAGTGAAGAGTGACTTTGCAACTCAGTGTTTTTCAGGATGACGCGTGAGTGACTAATCCCTTTCACAAATATTTTTCAGGAAGATGAGGTACTGGACACTCCCCGGTCTTACCCTTCACGCGCTGCATTTGAAAGGGGGCAAATGTGAAGAATAAATAGAATATGAAGCCGACTCAGCACCTTTGCTCCAGCTCGGCCCTCGGTGGGTTTCTCCTTTCCTCCCAGTAGGACTCATGCGTGCAGATGAGTTTCCATGAGTTTGCTCACAAGGTCTTGGCAATTTTGCCTGCGTGCAGGTGATGTTTTCAGGTGGCATTTCATTTTTTAAATTATGCCTTAGCCCCTCGGAAGTATTGCAAAGCGAAACGAGCATCCTGGCCTCACCGGTGCGTCCCAGTGGCAAGCACAGCTCACTGTCCCTTCACTGACCTGCAGCAGACTAACGTCAGACTGAGTCGCGTGTGAAGAACTCCGCTCTGTTCGGGACACCGCAGCCCTGAGAAGGGACATCCTCCCCCCTACCTGAACCAAGTGTCCTACCTCGGAGCAGCGCACACAGCTGGACCTGGCCCTCAGCAGGGCCAAGGGCATCGGGCAGGGGGTGGGGTCACGTCTCACCTGGAGGCGGATGCTGTGCCATCCAGACAGGCCTGAGGCATCCACACGCAAGTCCTGTGTCTGACGGGGCCTAAACCCCTCAGACGTCGCGTGTGGCGTCTTGCTCCTCCCTGTCACGTGTCCCAAGGGGCAGAGACGTCTTTCTCCAGCCAAAGGCTAGCGTTCTCGCTAAGGTCCATGTACCAGGTCCAGGTCCTGGCCCTGCCCTGAGTCCGGCAACGGGGCTGGGACGTGACAGACGTGCCTAACCCCCGTGTCCTGGCAACTTGCTCCACCCGCTCACGGGTTTCCTGCGAGACGGGCTGACCCTGGCATTGGTGACTGCACCACAGCCTGTAACGCTGCTCTTCCCGCTCCCTCTCCAGGCTCTCAGCCCGTCCTCTGTCCCAGATGACCGTGTGTGATGGCGACAGACTGGTCGCGAGTATTTCAGAGCCTGGGACAAGAAAGCAAGCAAGCCCACACCCCTGAGTGCAAGTGCTCTTGTAAGGACAGTTTTTAAAACAGGTGCAAGTCTGTGCTTCTGGGTGGAGGCAGCCGGTCCCGTGTCGTAGTCTGAAGTCCGCTGTCGTGACTGTGACGTCAGCTGTCACGTCCGCGTGCTCTGCCGACCTGGCGAGTGAAACACGAAAAACAAACATGACTGAAAAACTCGTGTTTCCCCAGAAAAACCTCTTCTCTTGCCTTCACTTTGATAAAATCTTTAGTTAGCCTTAGCACGTTTTTTATAGCATGGTTTGTCTGGTATTGGCCGCGATACCACATTATACATACGGGAGCATTTAATTAACCAGCATAGTTTTAAATTAATTTCATTTTTTTAAAAAGACCTGGCTTTTCTGAGGCGGCAGCACCTGGAAAGAGAAGTGCATGTGTAAATCACCATTTCGACTCAAGAAGACGTCCTGATATGTGGGCCACGTGGGAGCCGGGACCCGGATGATAATTCCGCTTCCCACGTAAGGTGCAAATGTTCCCGTTTCACCACAGACACTGCAGACCCTGGGTGACTCTCACTTATCCTCTCTCATAGAGAAATCTAGGTGCACGCAGCATTTTCTTCCTCCAAAGAGTCAAAGCTGAGAAAACATAAAAACAAAGCAGTGGACCCTGCCTGCTGCCGGGTGCGCCTCGGCCGTGCCGCGGGGGGTTTCCAGAAACATCTCCGGAGATGACCCGCGTCTACGGCCCTTCTCCCGGGCCAGGCAAAGCCTTGGTGGGTTGTTGTCATCATGTTGCAGGTACCGAAACGTCGTTCCCACTGCACACTGTACACACATGGTCTATTTTTTGATAGAAAAAAAATCAAGAACATTTAAATATCTCATTCCTTTAAAACCAAAAAAGCCAAAGGTAAATCTCTGAGTTTTCCTAAGTTCTGAAGAAACTACTGACGATAAGAAACAGTTCATTCCAAAAACACTGTAAAATGCAGATTCAAAATCCATGTCATCTTTAACAGAAGGCGCGAATTTTTCAGGGGACAGGTGCCGGGTCGCCCGTTCTGCGCGTTTCACGTCTGATCTCACTAGAACAACATGGAGACCCTATTTCAGCCGTAAACCCAGAGCGACGATCAGGTCAGGTGTCCCTGGGTCCCATTCGGATTCCCATCTTTGAGCAGGTCCAGAAAATGTGAGCCGCAAACTGAATTCTCGCGGGAACCATCTCCGTCCGGCAGGAGAGAGACAGGTTTTCCGCAGACGTCCTCGCGGGCCCGCCACGCGGCGAGTGTGCGACGCCACCGGGGCTGCAAACAGAGCAGCTGCCTCCGGGGTCCTGAGCTTCTCCGGAGCCGCAGTTCAAAGTACAGCATAAAATCCTCCACGACTCCAGCCACAGGTGTCGGAAATCTTCGCTTCTCTCCGCGCTCCTTCATCTCTCCGGCTCGGGTACCGCGACGCCGGGGGGCCCGCAGGCTGCGGTCGGTGAGGACGTCGCTGTCCGTGGCCGTGCCGCCCCTGCGTGGTGACAGGGGAGAAAGGCGGACCGTCCTCGTGCCGCCACCGGAGGAGGCGACGGCAGGCAGTGTCCCCGAAGCAGAAACGGGTCAGTTACAGGGAAGACGCAAAAACACGCTGCCCACACAGCGAGGCCGGCAAACTCAGTTCACAAATCCTCTGCTCCTGTTTTCATACGAAAATTAATGATATGATCCAAACAAGTAAAAAAATAAATTCGGAGCTCAAAGCACCACATCCTTAGAAAATCCATTAAAATCTCTCCTGTGGACCATCCTGCTTCTCCTGCTCCTCTTCGTTTTTCCACCATCGCTTCAATCTTCAAAAATGTCTCGGCCAGTGTTGAGACGTTTAAGGCTGCTAGGTAGCAAGTAAATAAAAAAGAAATCACTTACCTAACAACTCAGGGTTGTCTCTTTATAAAACTTCTCATGAAACTGCTCTGGCTTTGTTCACATCATAAAAGAAAAGAGAACTCGAGAAAACTAGACAGCCGTCTCCTGGGGGAAATCATCATGAGACTAAGGGAACAGCAGGCTGGTGGGTTTAAAGACACAGAGGGAAACTGGTGAGAGAATTTACCATCCACCAGGGAGAGGGGAGAGGTGAGAGAGACAGAGAGAGACAGAGAGACAGAGAGACAGAGAGAGACAGAGACAGAGAGAGACAGAGACAGAGAGAGAGAGAGACAGAGACACAGAGACAGAGACACAGAGAGATAGACAGAGAGAGACAGAGACAGAGACAGAGAGACAGATAGAGACAGACAGAAAGAGAGAGACAGAGAGAGACAGAGAGACAGAGAGACAGAGACAGAGACAGAGAGACAGAGAGAGAGAGAGACAGAGAGAGACAGAGAGACGGAGAGAGACAGAGAGACAGAGACAGAGAGAGAGAAAGACAGAGACAGAGACACAGAGAGAGACAGAGACACAGAGACACAGAGAGAGACAGAGAGAGAGAGGGAGAGAGACAGAGAGACAGACAGAGACACAGAGAGACAGAGTCACAGAGAGATAGACAGAGAGAGACAGACAGAGAGAGACAGAGACACAGACAGAGACACAGAGAGACAGAGACACAGAGAGATAGACAGAGAGAGACAGACAGAGACAGAGAGAGAAAGAGGGAGAGGGAGAGATGTCTTAAGCACAAGGGGTGGAAATTGTACTTTAAATCCCTCTGGTGTCCATATATGACAGCCATTATACCAGAATAATAACCTTTTTCTCTGGTCCCATACCCACAATTTAAGTCCTTGGTGTGCATTCTTTGTTCTCCGTGAGAAGGCTGTTCCTAAGCAGGACTGAGACACATACACGTGTGGAGTGATGAGGATGATGGGCTTCCAGAAACTGCCAGCGGAGACCTTCCAAGTTCTGAAACACTTTAAAACCTGTGAGACCTGTCTACCTGCTTTGACCAAAGGAGCCGGGATGCTGGCGTGCAGGTGGGTAGCAGGCAGGTCTCCAGGGGGGACCAGGTGTCACTGGGCCTTGGGGTGGATCCCAGGGTTTGCTGAGGAAGCTGCACCCTTATCCCATTCTGGGAGTCAGGGGAGATGACATATGTCACCTAAAGGTGTCACAGCTCTGAATGTGTCCATCAGAATCAGATGCAGGACCTGGCAGGAGGTCGGGTGTGAGCCAGACCCGCAGAGCGGCGAGCCGTCCTGTGAGAGTCTCCAGCAGAGGGCTTTCCTGAGCCACCTGCGAGATAAGGCCACAGTGTCTGTCCCCATCAGGGAAAATCTATGTGGCCAGCAGGTGCAGGAAGCAGGTGCGGGAAGCAGGTGCGGGAAGCAGGTGCGGGAAGCAGGTGCGGGACGGCAGCGGGTAGGGCCGAGGGCTGCTGACACCGTGCCCACCAGCAGCTGCCTGGGCACCAAACACACAGGAACTTACTGAGACCTGCGGAATGCTCAAGAAAAGTAAGAATATTGTCAGAATGATTGACAAGGGTTCTTTTTAAATAGTATCAAAGGAACATTGAATATAACATTATACAGGTCTCAACTGAGCATCATTGTAAATCAACATCTTAACAGAGCATATGAAGCTCACCACCGCAGACCAGGTCTTCCTTCACCTTGTGAATGAACCTGGCATCTGACTTGGCAAGGGTGTTTGCAGTAACAGAAGGCCGTGGGGAGCAGCTACCTGACAGGGGGTCCACACCCCATTACGGAGGAAGCCCAGGTTCAGAAGGCAGCATGCAGGCAAGAGCCAGACTCCCAGTTCAGCAAGGACCCTGAAAACCAGGGCTCTGCAAACCTGGATTCTGTAAACTGGGGTTCTGCAAACATAGGCTCTGCAAATCGAGATGCTGCAAACTAGGGCTCTGCAAACTGGTGTTCTGCAAACTGGGGCTCTGCAAACTGGTGTTCTGCAAACTGGGGCTCTGCAAACTGGTGTTCTGCAAACCGGGGCTCTGCAAACAGGGTTTCTGTAAACTAGGGCTCACGAAGTGTGTACCCTCAGGTGAGGGTGACAAAGAGCAGGAAGTGCACACACTGGAACTGAGGTAAAGATTTGGACTAAGTATTTTAGGGGAGGCTGGTTTTATCCCTCAGGAGACACCGCTTCCCACTTTCATCTGAATATTTCCAAATTTACCACATTAAATCCCATCTAACTTTCCAGGAAATAATGAGCTTAACAAAAGGAGACTGTGAAAGCGTGCGCACAGACAGAATCGTTAACCATATGCTGCTGCAAACACGCTCAACTTCTGGTGGCAGGAGGCAGCCGCGCATCCATCCCAACTGCCGGGCTGGGGCATATGGCCGGTGCTGACTGGGTCGCAGATCTGCAGTCCCCACCGCAGACCCGGGGCATCTCTGACCTCGTAATCACATGAGCCAGTCTTTACAGCAAACGTCTTTATCCCATCGCCTCTCCCTCCGGGGCCCCCAGGCCGCAGTTCTTCAGTATAAGCTAAGCGTTGGCAAGATTTCTGACTCTCAAAGTGAGAATTTGTCTCCAGAGATTATTTTATCTGGGCTACAAATATTCTAGTTTCTAGGTGTCCTCTCTGCTGCCAGATTCCTCTCCCGAGGGATGGTTAGGGGAGTTCAATGCCTCCTTTTGGGAGAAAAATAAAAAATAGCGCTTCCCCAATTCTCAGCTGTTTGGTGCCAAAATAACTGGTCGATTATCTTCAGCGCAATTCCGAGCAGTTCACATGTGAAGGATTTTCTGTCCAGCTGATGATGTCCCCACTGAAACCTTTAGTCGTCTTTAGCAGAGACAGATTTCTGGTTTTAAAACTATTTCAAAATAAAAACATCTGTAAATTTTTATTATTATTTTAAAACCTCAACAAAACAGGAAAAAATAATGCTCAAAATTCAGTTGCCATAGACTCGACGCTAAGCGCACAGCTGCTCCTGGTAGGAGTGCTCGACCTTGTACAGTATGTGGATGAAGTCACACACACACGTGTGCACACGCACACATATGCACACACACCCCTGGTTTCATGACATGCAAGGTTATTATATTACGAGAATTCTGCCCTAGATGCCACATCTTATTACTTGATGGATAAGGTTTTCATTGCCTTCAGGGATCTATTCTTTCTCTAAAACAAACACTGTGAGCTGCTCATATTCTGGACCTGAAAGAGCGAAGAGCTAAGAAAAGACGACAAAGCCATCGTATCTAGAAAGGCTTAGCCTTGAGGGAAGAGTGAATATCCACCTCGGTGCTGCTCACTGTGAAGGAAAAGAAATGAGCCAGATCAGAAAAACGACCCGAGTAAAAGCAATACCAGTGAAAGAGTGAAAACACAGCATCAGCACCAGCCTTCTTTATACTTAGGATTATAGTCATCGTCTCACAGCAAAGAAGCGAGAGGTTGTCTTGTGGTTTCGTTCACGACAAGAAGCAAAGCTGAGGAGGCCGAGGTGAAAGAGGCCAGGTCATCGCCTCCGCAGGACACGGGACTTGTGTTATGTGTCAGCTCTTACGTTGGCCTCGTGTCTCACACAAAGCTCACTTAAAACACCCCTAAGTGAAGACCTGGAGATGCACGATTCACTCATCCCACATGTCAGCAGTCGCTGCTTCCCAGCGTTAGAGCGATGTTCACACAAACGATGGGGTCAGACTGTGGACTATGACGGGACAGCCAGTCAATGGTCTCACTGCATTCATGGCACCTGAAACACCATGTCAAAATGTTTAGTGAAAATATATTCAATTCGAATTGCAGATCTTTTTCTAAAACCACATCAAAAGTCCACCAGAAAGTATCATTGAGGATGAATGGAGTTATTTGTGTTTATTTTTCTAAAACCTTTCTCTACCTCCCATGTGTTTTCCACATGGAGCAGATACTAGTTTTAGAATTGGGAAAAATATTGCAACTATAAAATATATTGAAAAAATAGACTATTAAATATTCTTAAATGATACAACTGAAGTGATATTCATGCTTTTCTCAAAAAAGTATGCTGACTCCATGAACAGTTGCAGGGACAAATGCATCATTGAACGAGTGGGTGAGCGAATGAATGAGTGAATGGTGAGCGAATGCACGAATTGATGATCAAAGACATTCTATATTAGTTACAATAATATTTGATAATAAACACATCTTCGAGTAGTTTTTCTTTATACTCTGTAGGAAAAAAGAGGCTGATAATCAGAAAAGAATGCACCTGATTATAGAGGATGGTTTTATTCAATCTAAGTAAACAAGCTCCTTCCAGGACCTGGCTGTTCAGAAGCAAAGGAATGTTTCAGCAGAGCTTCCCCCTTATCTCGGGGCTGAGGGACAATGCCAGGCAGTTCTGAACACAGGCAGGTTCAAACGGGGCAGATAAGGCCGGCGCACTAGACACTTTGATGTGGTTCCCGGGAGCCCTCGCCGCTCCCTCGAGCTGCTTCTCCAGCACTTTCTCCGTGGCTCCAGGACACTTCCCGGGTCTCTGAACGCTGCCCGCTGGAGCCGGCGCCCTCTGATGAGCTGGAAAATCTTCGTTTCACTTCTGACTTAAGACTGTGTCTTGAAATCTGTCTGCTTTTTGAAACTCTGAAATTAAGATTTTTTTCTAATTCTGAGCCGGGTTCTGGAGAGAAAAGGGTCTCAAGAAGTGTGCGCACACACGACGTGACGTGGCCCGTTCATGTGTGCGCGACGCACGTGTTGGCTTAACTTTTGGCACGTCGTGGTCTTCTCCCAACGTGATGCTCTGTGTGGACAGTCTGGCATAAGGGTAAGGATGGGGTCAGGTAAACAAGCCAAAACAAACTCCAGAAAGAGTTGGTGACCCACAGTTCAGCCACGAAGGCACAGGGGGCAGCCGGAGCCCGACCCGCCGTCAGGGCGCCCCCGACCCGAGAACTCCCCGTCTTGTCATCACCGCCAGGAGCTCGAAGGGATTAGAACATGGAACGTGACATCCCAATGTGTTTCCAGAGCAAGGACTGAGCTAGATGCCCCGGACGACGGCAAGAACATTTCTCA
The DNA here is from genome assembly GCA_004363575.1 of Solenodon paradoxus. NCBI lineage: Eukaryota > Metazoa > Chordata > Mammalia > Eulipotyphla > Solenodontidae > Solenodon > Solenodon paradoxus. Next base: position 9,888 of record RJWH01005808.1, on the reverse strand, counting down.
TTGACGCGGTTATGGAAGTTAAAGGGGAGGTCGACTCTTACAGTTAGGATGTAAAACATTTGTTACACACACACACGAAAAGATTCCTTGCCTGGAGTTATGCCTGAATGGATACTAAATAAACCCCGAATTCTATCTTCAGACACTGCACCTAAACTTGAAATGGTCACACACTCAGGTTTGCAAAAATGAGTTCACTTACGGAGCAGTCAACGTGCCTTCCTCTCTCCATGGGACGCGCGGCGCAATTCCCGGTGAACTTCTGTCGCTCAGATGGCACGCTGCTCTGGGGCCTGAGCGGGAGGAGCCAGGCGCCACGCCCCGGGAAGACACAGGCCCTCTGACCCACGCCCCCATCTGCGGCAGCTCCGAGACAGCGCTCGGGACAGAACCTCCACGGTCTTGAGTTTTACAGGTGCTCTAGTCGAGAACATTAATAGCAGACTCTCTGAGTCTGTTCTTAAGGGTGGCCAGGGCGTGTCTTCTCCAGCCCCCTCTAAGTGCCCGTCACGAGGACGAAACATGTACGAGCACAGACCTCACCACGCTCTCTGCGGGGTGTGGGGTCCCTCAGTCCATCTGTCTCTAATCGTAGGACTTCACATGTCCCAGCAACTGCTTCCGTGTCATCCCAGGGTGCTCGGATGAGACTGCCATCGGAAGAGCTTCCCGGAAGAGGACGTCCACCGCCCCACACCTGTGTCCCCACAGCACGTTTGCACCCTGGTGCCATTTTAATGTCCTGAATTGAGCATGTTCAGAGCTCTCAGTCAGCAGTTTCGGGAGTGGGGACACGTGCTGCAACCCCAAGGGGAGCGAGGGTGCCCTTCTGCGCCGGCCGCACTCCGGGGCCACACGGGGTGCCGGGCCTCATGAGCGCGTCTCACAGCCTCAGAGCCCAAAGCCGGGAGGCTCCTGCGGCTCCAGAGACCCGGCGTCCCCACATCCCGGGCCTCGGGACAGCCCCCGCCGGCGCGGGTCGGAGCGCCCGTGACGCTGGCCCCAAGTGGATGGCGCAGCGCAGAGGGGAGCATGGCTCCCAGGCAGCGCTCGGGGACCATGCGAGAAGAGAGGGATAAAGGGCACCACCTGGTGCCACCAGGCCTGGACTCAGTCTCTGGGGCGAGCACCACCTGTCCCGGGGGCTCTATGTCAGCCGGGGCCCAAGGGCCTCCCCACGGCGAACTTGGCCAACGGCCGGCCAGGCCATCTGTCCCATCGGGGCTGACGTGCCAATTTGTGTAGCTGGACTGTCCTGGAACAGCCAGGAGCCCAGATGAGGAGCCCGCTGCCCTGCCCACCACCATCTCCCGCGCTCACCCCGGGACTGTCCAGAGCTGGGAAAGTATTTAGAGATTATTGTGTAACTTAAAATGCATAAAACTCAGCATGATGATTGAATTTGGAATCCTAACCACTGAGATCATGCATTGTTAAGATTTTCTAGCTTCTAGAATGTCCTCTCCTGGCTTGTGACCGACACACATCTGCCCTGGGGACTCCGCTTCCTGGCGCTGGTGCCTGTGGCTGAGAGGCGGTCGCCGCGCTGCGGGGAGGACCCTGGAAATCAGTTCTGCCTGAGTGACGGGAGAAGGGACGTCATTAACTAACGGCCAGCTGTAAACCAAACTGAATGAGAGCTTTCTCATCTGTGACAAGAAAAAAATTTCTCCCTGAAAAGAGTTGTTGGCTTACCCTGGTGGAGCAGCGATTTGCTCGGTCACCTTTGGTCAAGAACACAGACCGCACACACGCCAAGGATCGCGGTTCTCGTCCCAGGGCCGGGGTGAGCACCGGACGTGCACCTGCATCAAATAAACTCTGTCTTCCTGCCTGCCTGCTTCCTCGCCTTCACTCCTGTCTGCACCTTTTCTGAAAAAATGAAAAATGTGTTGGCACGACCTGGTGGAGCAGGGTTGGGACAGTCACCTCCGAAGGAACACAGGCCAATGCCCCTGGGTTCGACTCCCAGGTCCAAGGGAAATGGCAAGTGTGCACATCTAAATACAAATGAAGTAGAACGCTGCTTCCCTCTCTCTCCTCCTCCTTGCCTGCCACCTCCATTCCCGCTGCACCTGTCCTTTAAAAAAAAAATCGTTCAAGAAAAGAATTTTTTTATTAACTATAATTCTGTTCTTCTTCACTAATTATAATACCTTTTTCAAAAAGTAAAATTAAAATACATTGGATCATCATACAGTATTAAACCTGACCCAGTTTGGCTCATTGGCATGGTGCCATCAGCAGCATTCATTTTATTTTACATGTGAAATACAGCTTTGTCAAAACTCCCAAAATCTTAATATGAAAATCACTCAGTTTTGATCCAATTAAAATATTACAAAAATATTTTTTAAATATGATCACCATACTTTGCCTGTATATATGCTAGCTCTTTGTCCATAACAAAATACGAAAGAAAAGTTGCTGGCTTCTAAATTTGTCTCATGCTGTCGAGCCTCCATGAATCACTGCTCACACTACACTGTTTTGCATTTAGAAGGAAACGCTGCCTTCGAGCTTCTCCCCGCAGCGGCAAAGGTGGTAAATGCTCTGACCCAAGAGTTTCTAACTTAATATACATTCACTAGAGCACAGCCAGTATCTGGATATTCACAGCAAAGAATCCAGTCTTGAGTGGCACGGATCCAGGCCTTTCAAAGCGGTCACCCAATGGCGAGACCTCCCGCGCACACGGAACCTCAAGCTCTTGGCGCAGAGCTTGTCTCTCACAGGAGCGTCTTTGCTCCTCGGAGCGGTGGAAGCCGGTGCTGGAGCTGAGCGTGAGCTGCTCAGAGCGCGGAGGCGGAGGCGCTGACGTGCACCGGCCAGGAGCGTTATTTGGGCTCCTAGTTATCTGCCCAGTGGCCGCCGTGTGTGATGCTCAGGTCCGGCCACCAGGAGTCCGACGCCGTCATCCGGGCCTCACCAGCACTCGCTGCAGCCTTCGCTCGTCTGCACAGGACCAGAACCAGGGACATGGGCGTTTCTAAGCTCCCCCGCGTCCCCGGCGACCTCCCCATTTCGGGAGCTCACTGCAGGCAGAGGACACCAGGACGCGGCCCCGAAGCGCCAACCGCAGGCCCAGCACCATCTCCCCAGGTCTGACCCTAACTCGGTTTATCGTCTTTAAACTTTGACTCGGGTATGTGAATCAGAGCAGCCTGCCACTCCTCCCTCTGCGGCATCAGCCCGTCATCTCATTATCATCTCTTCCTGTCCGGCTCCCCGTTCATCGTGTCTTCTCGAGTAGCCATCACCTGATCAGCGGATGGTCAGCGTGATCTCGGCCTCTACAGGGACATACGTGGTTCTGAAGAGGACAAGACACGATTCTCCAAAATGGCACCCGTGTTCCTCGGCACCCGCGTTCCTCCGCAGCCGCTACGCAGCGCTCCTCCCGTGACGCGTTCCAACACTTCCCCGCAAGACCCGGAAAGCACGCCGCTCGCCCTGTCACGCGTCACATACCCTGCTCTCCTGTGGTCCTCAGGCCCTGGCTTCCCGCAGGCGCAGGGCACTCAAGGTCCAGCCTCGCGCTCAGCAGGCGGGAGACTCCGCACTCGGCAGAGACCTCACAGCGACTGGCCCGTCAGGACGGGTGAGCGTGGCTGCCCACAGCAGACTCCCAGGGAGGTGACCACCGTGGCCAGCCCATGTCACGTCTCGAGGACCAGCTCAGATGTTGGCACCAGACCCAGGCTCTGGGCCTGCTCTGTCTGGGTCACACGCATGTCCAGTGGACAGAGGGGCGTGGATGTGCCCGGCGCTTGCAGTCTGCAGCCTGGGAGTGAGCACCCACCCTCTCCCAGCCTCACTGTCCTCGCCCTGCACTGCCTGGAGGGGGCGCCACCCAGACCCTTGTGATGATGGTCTCAGTCCTCAGGTCCCCGTGCCGAGCCCTGACCGCCGCACGCACCGCGTGGAGACACGACAGGACGGGAGCCAGCGCCTCCGTCCCAGAGCAGACAGCGGAGCCGTGAGCCGCGGGTGTCACAGCACCTGCACCTCACTCGACCCCGCAGGCACCCGCAGCGGCCGTGAGGATCACAGATGTCTCCGGACCCTGAAAGACGCCCTTTGGGAAAAGGGGAGACAGGCCCAAGCGGGTGACAGTCCTCGGCAGAGCTGAGCCCTGGCTGCTACGCTCTCTTTGCAGTGACTCGGGCTGGGGCAGAGGAAGGGCTAGATGGCCGTGGGGCCCTGTCATCATCATGTGCAGAGGGAGCCAACAGCAGCCCCGGGCCGGCCCCTCAGCCGCCGGGAGGGTGACGGCAGTGTCCCGGCCAGACGGCTCAGACTGCACCGTCTCCTCTCCGTCACCCTCGATCGCCATTCTCTGATGATGGGACATAGCTCTGCTCTCCCCGAGGGACCCTTACAGCTTAACGCCGCCCCAGCCGGCCACCCTGCCCACGCCCCCCACATGCACACGCAGCCCCCATCTCGCCCAGACGGCAGTGGACCCAGGAATCGGGCCCCCCAGAGCTGTCCAGGGCACAGGTCAGCTTCTCCCAAACCCTAGTCCGGGGTCTCTGGCTGAGATCCGCAGCGTAAGAGCGGCTCCCCCACGCACGCGAATATAAAGTGAACAGAAATAGCTCATAAATGAGGAAAGACGAGGGGAAGAAAAACGCCTTCACCAGCAGCAACCAAATAAGGAGAGGAAAGCAGCCGGGTGACCCAAACAAGCACGGACGCCAGGCGGGTGGAGAAGAGGTGCCCGGGGTCTCCCAGCTGCACTCGGTTCCCGCTGGGACAGCTGCGCCCGTGCCCACCTGCTGCCAGGTGCTTGGTTTCCACGGGAGGAGTGTGCACGGGTCACACTGTGTAAGGAATGGTGACAACTACAGTGAAAAGTCAAAATAAGATGAAGACTTGCCCCGGGGCCGCAGGACTGCAGGACAGGGCCCACCCAGGGCTTCCCCGCAGACACGCATGGGGTCTGATGGAACTCGTCACAGTGGTGCAAGCATGGGGACGCGGGGCCACGGCTGCTGTCTCTCCTTCCAGGGACGAGGTCGCCTACGTGTCCGCGTGTCTGGTGTGAGCTCCACGAAAGAGCTCCCTCCTGGGGGCTCGTGTCACCTGCTGGGGGTGTCCAGTCCAGGCAGGTCCAGTGCAATGACGGGCATGCACCATCCAGGGCACGGGCACAGCTCGGCCCTCCCTCCCGAGCCCTGGCCCAGCCGAGCGGCCGTGGAACAGGGTGCCGTGCGCTCGGGGACACGGGCAGGAGACACTGCTCCACAGGGGGCGGCTGAGCGTCCGGGGCCCTGGCAGCACGCCACGCAGGAGCAGGGGCCTGCGTCCAGGTCACAGGGAAGGGACACGGTCGAGGCCAATGACGCCTCTCTCGCTGTGAGTGGGGCATCTCAAAGGAAAGGCGCACGAGAAGAAAGCCTGGTTCACAGGGAGAAGTACGTGAAGTTAATCAGTCCTCGTCTTTTCTTACATACCCCCTCCCCATGGACACGCAGAGTGACTGGGGCGCCCCTCGGCGCTGGGGACACCCAGGAAGCCCACAGTTTCTGGGCCGGGACAGGACAGCCCCGTGCCCCTGCCTCACGGGGCGGGAGCCTGTGGCGGAGAGGCCTGGGACTCAGTGGTTTCCAGCGTGCTGCTGAGTTCCTCTGTAGGCCAGTGAGAGCTCTGTGATAAGGGGGACCGTCTTCTCACACCGTTTCCTGAGCCCCCCGAGGCCCCAGGGTCACCGAGGGAGACGGTATCTCATGCTGTGTCCCTGCTAGACCTGCTTCGTGAGTCAGGGCAGGCCTACGCGAGCCTGGCCAGGCCTCCTTGGTCCTAAAAGTCCAGCATCCAGGAAGGCCGTCACACTGTCACCATTGGCTGGCGGAGGAGGGTGTCATGTAGGGACCTGAGTGAAGGCGCAGACGCACACGTGAGGGTCCTGCTGAAACAGAGCCAGGAGAGAGGCGGGCAGACAGACGGACGAGGGATGATGGAGGGGAGGAAAGAGGGGAGGGAGGAGGAGGGACTCAGGGAGACCTTTTTGCGGGGTGGGCTGCCCCACAGGACGGTGGTCACTGACAAGAAGGTAGCAGGGACACAGGTGCACAGATGGGAAGCCTCGAACCGGAGCAGGGCCGTGACATGTCAGAAGAAAGGCCCCGAAGAAAGAGCTGGGGGCCTCGAGCTCAGACACGCACCCAGGACCGAGAAAGCCCCTCTGTGGCCTGCAGCGGCTGGTGGTGACCCCCATGGCAGCCACAGGACGGCCCTGGAACGTGGAGCCTCTGGGGGGTGCGGGACACAGGGTTGCGCTGACCCCCAAGGTGACAGGGCACCACCCCCGGCCCTCAGCTCCATCCAGCAGGCTCCAAACCCGCCTCTGCTGCTTCTGCAGCCGCTCTGAGCCGCGCCTTCTCTGGGCACTGCCCTCACAGGCGTGGCGGAGCAGCCCGCGCTGGCGTGTCCCTCAGGGTCGCTCAGAGCGGTGGCCCCAGCTTCAGTGGCTGGGCTGGGAAGCCAGATGAATTGATAAATGGTGGCCAGGTGTCTTTGCAGTAATGATTTGCGGTTCTTGCTTTGACTACAGACCACTGACCATCATGGTCTCACCACAGATGGAAGGCAAGAGGTGTACTCATCAGGGCCAAGAAGCCTGGGTGACCCAGCCCTGCCTCGGGAAAGCTGTGGCTGTGGGCAGCGTGCGTGTCCGGCCAGGCTCACAGCTGCCTCCCCTTCACCGGCTCCTCCTCTGCAGACCACCGGCCCACACTCCCTGCACAGCAGGGCCCGCCCACCCGCCTGCCTCCTGGGAGCAGGAGTGAGATGAGGGCCTGGGCTTGATGCCCAGGGTGCGAAGGCAGGAGCGCCAAGACGCAGCGGGGCTGGCTGTGCCCATCTGACAGGAGCCCACAGTCACCCGTGTGCACGCCACAGGCCTCAGAGGAGAGCTGACACGTCCCCGCTTGTTCCCCGAGAGGACTTGCTGGGAAGAGAGCAGAGTCCCAGCTCACAGCTGAGGCTCCTCTTCCCATCTCCCCATCTGCCCGGGAGACCTCTGACTAAACACAACAAAACAAAACAAAATGCCAACTCCGTGTTGTCCCAACAGGCAGAGGAATGTGTAGTTCCATGCTGCACTATTAAAAATAATTAGAAATAGTTCCAGGCATTTTCCCTGAGTGTGTGTAGAAAAGGAAAACGAAAGGACAACAGATCGTATCTGGGGGACGACTGGCTGTATAAACACAGGGAATTTTCCAGTGTCTCTGCGGCGGAAAACGCTGCTCACAGGGACTGGGCCCTCAGGCCCCACGGGGGCTCAGGTCGGGGGCTCCGGAGTTCTCCTGCTGGATTTGGGTGCGGGGAGGTCAGTTATAAATCATCACTGTGGGAAACCCGCTTCATTTCCTTCAAAAAGTTTGACATGATGCATAACATCTTATAATTCTGCCGGAACTTTTAAAGAGAGTTGTTTCTTGTTATGGTTCATTTGATAACCAAGTCGCTTTGTGAAGATACCAGAAGCCCCTGCCGGCGACAGAAGATCACTCATATAAGGGTGAGTCTCCACCGCCGCCTGGATCGCAGGGCAGCAGAGTCCGCAGAGGCGGTGCCGCCCGACGCATTCCGACCCTCAGCGACGGTCAACGCGGGGACACTCCGAAATAAAGAAGAGGCTTGTTTTTTTTTGTTTTCTTACAAGAACATGTAAGATTTAACTTGAGAACTTCAGTTGGCGATTGGGTTCCTGCCCAGTCGAGCTAGCGGGCCTCGCACCCGCAGCAGCTAACCCTGTGGAGCAGCTTTGTCTCCGCCGTCGGGGCCGGCGGTGGGCGGGGCCTGGGGCGGGGCCGGGGCCGGGGCGGGGCCTGGGGCGGGCCTGTGGGCGGGCCCCTGTGACGGACTGTGGGCGGGGCCGTGGGCGGGGCCGTGGGCGGGGCGGCCCCTGTGGGCGGGGCCGTGGGCGGGGGTCGTGGGCGGGGCCTGTGGGCGAGGCCGGGGCCACAGGACAAGGCCCTCAGGTCCTAGCTCCACTGGCCTGGCCGGAGGCCTGGACTGCAGCCTGGACAACACAGCTGACTGAGAACATACTGAGGCAACGTGCACGCGCTATAGGAGAGCACTGACGTCCTGGAGACCCTGGGAGCCCGCATCAAAGGGCGCTTGCACCCATGCACTTCGGACCTCGCTGGAGACGCGCAATGGGCCGGGGCGAGGGGTGGGGGGAATCTGCAGCAGAGACCAGACCTGCCTGTCCCTCCCTGTCCCTGCCTGTCCCTGCCTGTCCCTGCCTGTCCCTGCCTGTCCCTGTCCCTGTCCCTCCCCCTCCCTGTCCCTGCCCTGACACAAGGGCGCATTGGCGATTTAAATAGGCCCGTGGACTGACTCAAACATAAGCAAAGAAAGAAAATGAAAGAGACATGGTGTCCAACAGGGACCGAACCGCTTGGGGCTGGAGTCCCAGGAGGAAATAATGGCTGTGACTCTTCCAGAGGTGACTGGGTCCAGGAGACCACACAGGACAAGAGTCAAAACAGCAACCAGCAAAAAGGATCCTCAGTGTGCCTTCTCTGGACTAAAGATAAAGAAAATCCCCTAATCTCAGCTGGAGAGAACAGATGGCGTGGGTGACTGGCGCGGACCTGCGTCAGAGACCCACAGGACAGGAGACCAAGTCGCGTGGGTCCCCTGGCTGCCGACGCTGAGCCCCCGGGTTGTCCACGCTCGCGCATGTGCTCGGGCTGGCCCAGGACACCAGACGGGCAGCTCTGGATGCCGTGGCCCGGCGGTGACACCTGCGCGTGGAAAAGCGCCCTCAAGCCCCCGGCCTGCGTGTTCGGCTGTCTCCGCCTGAGGCCAAAGGAAGCAAAAGCGCAGGAGCTGGTGGCACATGACGGTGCTCTCTGGAGGAGCTGCTGGTGCCGGGCACACGTGTAGGTTAGAGCACAGACTCACACGGACACACAGCTACTGACACTTTCCAGACTCACTTGTAAACGTTATAGTTTAGTCAATTGTATAACATTTGTAGGTGATCCACTGACTACCTGGAACGTAATGACGGAGGAAAAGCAGGAAAATGGACCTGAGAGATAAGGAGAAGGACAGATCTGAGACACAGTCTAAGCACCTGGGGACCTAGCGCGTTCATGTTTTGAAAGACACGGTGGGTTTGGGGAAATCAAGGCAGGAACCAGACACCCCTCCATTCCCAGGCACAAAGCCGTCTGCTTATTACCTCTCAGCCTCTCTCCACAAAGAGGATGGAAAAGTAGGAGGGGTAACTTCAAGAACAGTAAAGGGTCTCTAAATGCTGCAGAGAAGCATTTATTCAAGAACTTTCATCTTGAAGTTGCTATTAAAATATACAAATTCATCATCAAGTACTTCACAGATTTGAGGATAGTATGTGTTTTAAATGGAATTGTAACCCAAAAAGTAAGGCTTGTGGGTGTGATTCAAATACGCTCCCCCTGCCCAAAAAAAGGAAGTGGTTCTTCTTGAAGTTCTTTTCATCCTAAAATATCTCGTGTGTTAAGTATTTGACGATCATATAACACACTGCAATGATGTAATAGTCCTTGTATGAAAGCCTGGGAAATGAGTCAGAGAGACGGTTTCTAAAATATCATCACATACTGTATCTGATTGTTAAAACCAGTCACGGCAAAGATAAAGCTCACTCCTACTTCTTCAAAGAGGCTTCCAGTGGATTCCAGAGTGTCGCCAGTAGCCAGCGAGGTCTCCTTCCCTCCCCCCTTAGACAGAAACATGCGGCAGAAAACACACACCCCACACACACCACATACAAGCACACACACATGCACAGACACCCCACATACACGCACACACATGCACAGACACCCCCACATGCACACATGCACAGACACCCCACATACAGACACATGCACAGAC